>JACEEZ010003550.1:39573-42073 GCA_016584305.1 Chionoecetes opilio | reverse complement strand
ACTTTCTTACCTCCTGAGTGGGCTGTTAAAAAGGTTTCTAGGAGTGGAAGGCTAGAAAATAAGGGGACTTTTAATTGTTGAAAAAAAGTAAGGGTGAAAAATATTGTATCAGTGTTTTTTTTATGTGTGTGTGTGTGGGTGTGTGTGTGTGTGTGTGTGGGTGGTGTGTGTGTGTGTGTGTGTTGTGTGTGTGTGTGTGTGTGTGTGTGTGTGTGTGTGTGTGTGTGTTGTGTGTGTGTGTGTGTTTTCTTCGTGGTTTTTCTCTATATAGCCTGCAGGAAAATCTTCGTATCATTATTCGCCTAATAACACCCTGCCTGCAGCCTTCTTTCTTCTTTTCTGCACGGTCGAGCAAATAATTTACCCTCTCTCTCTTTCCCTTTCTCTCTCTCTCTCTCTCTCTCTCCTCTCTCTCTCTCTCTCTCTCCTCTCTCTCTCTCTCTCTCCTCTCCTCTCTCTCTCTCTCTCTCTCTCTCTCTCTCTCTCTTCTCTCCTCTCTCTCATCCTCTCTCTCTCTCTCTCTTCTCTCTCTCTCTCTCTCTCTCTCATATCATCTCTTTCATATCAGAAACTTTCCGTACGTCATAAATTCAGATAACTTAGAAGCTCACCTCTTCTATGAATTTTTCTTTCGAATAGAAGAGATCACTCACACTCAGTTACTCAGCCGCTCTTTACGTTAAGACTAGTGAAATCTCAGACACCCCCAGCCCCACCCCCACCCACCCACCCACCAATCCACCCACCAATCCACCCTCCCCCACCCACCCACCCACCAATCCACCCACCCATCCACCCACCCCCAACAACCCCCCCCACCCCCATACACACACCCACGCACATCTCCAAACACCCCCCATAAACCCCCCCCAACACACACACTTAGTACGAAGCCACTACAAAAAACAGAATACAGAATTAATACCAAAGAAAATTATAAAAACAACTTCCCTCGTTTTGCTCACAAGAAAACTCCACTTGGCGAAGAAGTAGAACAAAATTAGAAAACAAAGCATGAAGTTAAGATTACCTTCCTTGTTAGTAGGTCTTAAGTATACGAGAGGAGAAAGAGTAGGAAGGAAGAGGAGAAGAAGAAAGGGGAGATAGGAAGGAAGAGGAGAGAAGAAAGGGGAGATAGGAAGGAAGAGAAGGAGAAGGAAGGGGAGAAGGAAGGAAGAGAAGGAGAAGGAAGGGGAGATAGGAAGGAAGAGAAGGAGAAGGAAGGGGAGATAGGAAGGAAGAGAAGGAGAAGGAAGGGGAGATAGGAAGGAAGAGAAGGAGAAGGAAGGGGAGATAGGAAGGAAGAGAAGGAGAAGGAAGGGGAGATAGGAAGGAAGAGAAGGAGAAGAAAGGGGAGATAGGAAGGAAGAGAAGGAGAAGGAAGGGGAGATAGGAAGGAAGAGAAGGAGAAGGAAGGGGAGATAAGGAAGAGAAGAGAGCGAAGGAGAAGGAAGGAAAGAGGGAGATAGGAAGGAAGAGAGGAGAAGGAAGGGGAGATAGGAAAGGAAGAGAAGGGAGAAGGAAGGGGAGATAGGAAGGAAGAGAAGGAGAAGGAAGGGGAGATAGGAAGGAAGAGAAGGAGAAGGAAGGGGAGATAGGAAGGAAAGAGGAGAAGAAGAAAGGGGAGATAGGAGGAAGAGAAAGAGAGAAGGGGAGATAGGAAGGAAGGAAGAAAGATAGGAAGGAAGAAGAAGAAGAAGAAGGAGAAGGAAGGGAGAGATAGGAAGGAGAGAAGGAGAAGGAAGGGGAGATAGGAAGGAAGAGAAGGAGAAGGAAGGGGAGATAGGAAGGAAGAGGAAAGAAGAAGGGAGATAGGAAGGAAGTAGGAAGAAGAGAAGGAGAAGGAAGGAAGAGAGGGAGGAGGAGATAGGAAGGAGAGAAGGAGAGGAAGGGAGATAGGAAGGAAGAGAAGGAGAAGGAAGGGGATGATAGGAAGGAAGAGAAGGAGAAGGAAGGGGAGATAGGAAGGAAGAAGGAGAAGGAAGGGTGATAGAAGGAAGAGGAAAAGAAGAAGGGGAGATAGGAAGGAAGAGAAGGAGAGGAAGGGGAGATAGGAAGGAAGAGAAGGAGAAGGAAGGGGAGATAGGAAGGAAGAGGAGAGAAGAAAGGGGAGATAGGAAGGAAGAGAAGGAGAAAAGAGGAGGAGAAGGAAGAGGAGGAGAAGGAAGGGGCGGAGGAGGAGAAGGAAGAGGAGGAGGAGGAGGAAGGGGAGATAGGAAGAAGTATAGGATACTAGCCGCAAAGCCGCCCTCCGGGCGGACTTTTTGGCTAGCTCCTGCGGAGGGCTATTGGTGGGCCTTCGGCCCACCACCGTGTTTGGGGAGCCGAAGGCCCACCAAACACAGACTCTCCAGATAGCCCTTCTAACTTTCCTGAAATCATGGATGTAGAAATGTATGTATTAACGCCAACCCATTCACATCACCCCCACCCATTCACTCACCCATTACCATCACCCCCACCATTCACTCACCCATTACCATCACCCCCCACCCATCAC
>JACEEZ010003550.1:32073-37073 GCA_016584305.1 Chionoecetes opilio | reverse complement strand
ACAGAATGTATAAGAAAAAAGAGTAAATCAGAGACGAAGATTGAGAGGAAGACGGAAGTGAGAAAAATAGAGAAGCGCGGGAAATAAGAAGGAAAATAAGCAAGAAGGCAAGAAAGGAAACGAGAGAAGAATAGAAACACCACCACCACCAAACCAACAACAACAACAACAACAACAACAACAACAGGAAGAAAATGAAAAAGAATATGGCAAAGAAGAAGAGGTCCATCAGACACAATAAATAAACAAACAAACACAAAATATTAGACAACATCGCATTCATTTTTTTTATGGAAGGAAGATAATTGCCTACGGGGTTCCTCTCTCTCTCTCTTTTTCCCCTTTCTCCCCTTCTCTCTATTCTCTCTCTTCCTCTCTCTCCTCTTTTCTCTCTCTTTCTCTCTCTCAGGCGCTATAGGCTCCAACATAAAAAAAAGTATATATAAATAAACTCAGTCTCTCAACGTAAAGTCTGTCAATTAATCCCTAGAATTAAAATGGAACTTATTCCTGAAGCGAGGTTATCCTGATGAAGCACTTCCGGGCACACCCAAAAAAAAAGTCGGTTATCTAAAAACCCAATAACGCGGTCCTGAATAATGAAACAGCGCGGCCCGGCATTGCTTCCTGGCACTAAGTCTGTCCTAACGCGCGGGAATAAAACTGTTTTCCAAATGCAAGAAGGTTTATTAGATTAGAAATTGGGTTCCCCTGATGATACTAAATGCAAATTGTTATCATTTTTCCAAAATTACCCATTATTACAATTATCATTATTGTTATCATCATCTCATTTCATCATTTGTGAAAGAATACTGCCCGGTTTTAAAAACGGGTTTGAAGCGGGAGGGAGACAGGGGCCGGGGAACCCGAGTCCCTTAATCCTGACTATTTTTCGCCTTTACGACGGGTTTTCTTCAGAGGAAGGGGGGGTTTCCTTTCCTTTCCTCGAAAAACCCCCGAAAAGGACAAACTTATAAGGATTAAAGTACTCGCTTCCTATCCCGTGTCTCCTTCATCACCCGTTTTTATCATCATTATTAAAAAAACAATTTGCAAACCTACACAATCAAACATAAGCACAAAGAATACACAGGAAAACCAAAACCGCGTTACACCTGGCCCATATTATAGGGGTACAAAAAATTCCAACCCCAAAAAAAAAAAACCGATTTTTCAAAAATTTCCGAAGAAAACCCTACCCATGCCTAAATAATTAATTTATGCAACGCCTGCAAACCTCTGATATAGGATCGATTTCTGACACATCTGATGAGAGGAGAGGGGAGAGGGAGGGGGAGAGGGGAGAGAGGAGGGGCAGGTGGACACAGGTATTGGGGACACGTTGCCATGAGAGATAAAGATACCGTGATGACTATGACTGAACCTGTTGAATAATTACCGAGGCATCATTTAGAAGGAATGGTGGTGGGGAGGAGATGAAAGTGTTGAGATACAGATGGTGATAATGAGATGCTGTTGCCCAGTTAAAAAAGGGAGAAAAAAAAAAGGGGAAAAGAAAGGGGGGCGAGGGAAAAGCGTTTAGAAGGAGTCAAATAAAGGGATGCTGGGAAAAGTAGAAGTAAAAATAATAAGATAGGATATGTACGTAAATAAAAGAGGAAAGAAGAGGGATGTGTAAGTAGAGGTGTTGTAGTTTTATCTGCTTTAAAGGGGGAAGCAAATAAAAAGGGGGTGGGGGTTAAAATGTGTCAGTTGGGAGGGGGGTGAGAGAGAGGGGAGAAGAGAGAGAGAGGGGAGAGGGGAAAAGAGAGAGAGGGGAGAGAGAGAGAGAGAGGGGAGGGGAAGAGAGAGGAAAAGGGGGAGAGGGGGGAAAAGGGGAGAGAGAGAGAGAGAAAAGAGAGAGAGAGGGGGGAGAGAGACAGAGAGGGGGAGAGAGAGAGAGAGGAGAGAGAGAGGGGGAGGAGAGGGGGGAAAGAGAAGAGAGGAAGAGAAAAAAGAGGAGAGAGATAGAGAGAAAGGGGAGAGAGAGAAAAGGGGAAAAGGGAGAGAGAAAAGAGAAGAGGGGGAGAGAGAGAGAGAGGGGAGGGGAGAGAGGGGGAGAGAGGAAGGGGGAAAAGAGGAAAGAGAAAAGAAGAGAGGGGGGAGGAAAAGAGAAAAGAGAGAGGGAGAGAGAGAGAGAGAGAGAAAAGAGGGGAAAAGATAGAGAGAGAGAGAGAGGGGGAGAGAGGAGGAGAGAGAGGGGATAGGGGAGAAAAGAGGGGAGGGGAGGAGAGGGAAATAAAAAGGGGGAAAAAAAAAAATATGGGGGAGAAAAGGGGAAAAAGAAAATAAAATTTTGGGGGAAAAAGGGGGAAAAAAGGAAAAGGGAAAGAAAGGGGAAAAAAGAAAAAGAAAAACAAAACGGGAGAGGAGAGAAGAGAGGAGAGGAAATAAGGGGAGATTTAGAGGAGGAGAGAGGAGAGAAGAGAGAGAGAGGGGTGGGGGGGGGGGGGGTGTGGGGGGGGGCGGGGGGGGGGGGGGGGGGGGGGGGAGGGAGAGGAGGAAAAGAGGAAGAGAAGAAGAGCGAAAAAGAGAAGGAAAAGAGAGAAGAAAAAGGGGGAGAGAAGGGGAGAAGGGGGGAGAGAAGAGAGCGAGGGGAGGAGAGAGAGAGAGAGAAGAGAGAGAAGAGAAGAGGGGGAGACCCAGGGGGAGAGAAGAAAGAGAGAGAGGAGGGGAGAGAGAGAGGGAGAGAGGGGGGAAAAAAGAGGGGACTGGTTTAAGGGTGGGTGGGCAGGGGAGGAATAAATGGAGGAAGAAAAAAAATAGCCCAGGGGGAAGAAAAGAGGCGAGGGAATGGGGAAAGGGGGAAAGAAAAAACGGAGAATGAGAGGGTGGGGGGATGGAGGTTTGGGGCCTGAATGGAGGAAGAGGAAGAGGAAGGGCAGAGAGGGGAGGGGAAAAAAAGAAGACAAAATAGGAAAGAGAGAAGAGAAGGAGAAAGGGGAGGACAAAAAAAAGGGGAAATGGTTAAAACCGTGTAATGAGAAGAAAGGGGGGGGAAAAAAAAAAAAAGATTTTTTGAAAGGAGGGAAAAGGGGGGGAAGGAAAAATTAAAAAATGGGAAAAAAGTTTAATTTTAATTTGGTTTTTTTGGGAAAAGGGGGAAATAGGAAGAAGGGGGTGGCCAAAGAAGAAAAAGAAAAAAAAAAAAAGAAAAGAAAAAGGGGGGAGAAAAAACAAGAAACATAAGCAAAAAAAAAAAAAAAAAATTTAAATAGGTAAAGGGGAAAAAAAAAACGGGGAATATATTTTAAATTTTAACCCGGGAAAGGGGAAAAAGGGCAAAAGAAAAAAGAAAGGGAAAAAAAGGGTAATTTAGAAAAAGAAAAAAGGGAAAGGGGGAGGGAAAAAAAAGGGTAAAAAGAAGGGGGAAAAAAAGGCGGGGAAAATAAAGGGGAAGGAAAAAGGATAGGGCAAAGTTGATAGGAAAAGGAAAAAAAGGGGGAAAAAGGTTAAAAAAAGGAAAAAACAAAAAGAAAGGAAGGGGAAGAAGGGGTTTTTAAAATTCTCCCCTTTTCCCCCGGGGGGGGAAAACCCCATAAACTTCCCGTTTCCTTTTTTCCCCCCCCCCCCCCCCCCTCTTATTTTCTCTCCTCCTCTCTCTTCCCCTCTCCCCCCCCTCTCTCTTCCCCCTTCCCCCCTCTTCCCCTCCCCTTCATCCCTTTTCTCCCCCTCTCTCCGCTCTCCTCCATCTCCCTCTCTCTTCTCTTCTTTTCTCCCCCTCCCTCCCCCCTTCTTTCCCCCCCCAAACCCCCCCCTCCTTTCTTCAACTTTCCTCTTCTCCAAATCTTTTCAAATCCTTCCCCCCCCCTGTGGGGGTTTGGCCTTTTCTCTCCCCCCCCGGCCACCCCCCTCCCTCTCACCCCGCCTCTCTCCCCCCAATCCTCACCTCCCCTCTCCCCAACCCCACCCCCCCCCCCCCACCACCCTCCCTCCCTCCAACAAAAACCTCCAACCCCCCAAAAGTTCCATTTAAACCCCAGCAAATTCCAAAAAAGATTAATTTTTCAATTTTTTTCCTTTTTTTTTATTCCTTTTGATTACATTTCCCCCCTAACCCCCCGGGTTAAAGTTACCCTAATAACCCCGCCCCCCCCCCCCCCCCCCCCCCCCCCCCCCCTTTACCTGAAATTAAAAGGAAACCGGGTTTTTTTAACCTTTTTTTTGCTTGAAAAATCTATTTGCCCAAAAATAAGGGGAAAAAAGATAAAAAAAAAAGGATATAAAGGTATACGGGAAATGGAGGAGGACATAAAGGGAAAAGAAAGGAAAAGAGGATATGAAGAAAAGGAGATAAAACAGGGAAGGGAGGAGGAGAAAGAGGAGATAAAGCGGGGAGGGAGGGAAGCGAAAAAGGAGATGAAACAGGGGAAAGAGAAAGAGGACGGTAATCTATAAACGCGAAAATATACATAATGAGTAAAGTGCAAGAAGAGTGGTTTATTCTCTCTCTCTCTCTCTCTCTCTCTCTCTCTCTCTCTCTCTCTCTCTCTCTCTCTCTCTCTCTCTCTCTCTCTCTCTCTCTCTCTCTCTCTCTCTCTCTCTCTCTCTCCATACTGAACTAGATCTCCATACGAAAGTCTCCATAAGCCTCTAGCGGAATCCATAATACTGATTACAATTCTTCCTTACAAGTGTTGAGGAGCTCGCGATGAGGTGAACGTGTATTCAAAAGGTCATGAGGTGCGTCGAAGGAGTGTGGGTGTGAATGTAAGGTCACTTGTATAACTCTACACAACCCCGCCAGGATACACACTCGCACTCTCACACACTCGCACTCTCGCAGTCCCACTCTCTCACACTCACACTCAAACTCAAACACACACACACACACACACACACACACACACACACACACTCACACTCACACTCTCACACACACACGTCCACCCGTCCAATTCACGTCCAATGTTAAGCTAGTCAGTTGCCAAAGAGATATTTTTCATATTTTTCTCTTTTTTATTCCTTGATACATTTCGTACAGATAGTACATATAC
>JACEEZ010003550.1:9573-14573 GCA_016584305.1 Chionoecetes opilio | reverse complement strand
TTAGCGAGAATTGTGAAAAAAAGTGGGTTGCGAGAATTGAGGAAACCTTGATGTAGGGTGATGGGTAATGGGAGAGTGAATGGGTGGGGTGATGAGTAATGGGTGTGGGGTGATGGGTGAGTGAATGGGTGGGAGGTGATGGGTGATGGGTGAGGGAATAGATGTGGGGTGATGGGTAATGGGTGAGTGAATGGGTGTGTGGTGATGATGGGTGAGTGAATGGGTGGGGGGTGGGGGGTAATGGGTGAGTGAATGGGTGGGGGGTGATGGGTAATGGGTGAGTGAATGGGTTGGGGTGATGTGAATAGGTTGGCGTTAATACATACATTTCTACATCCATGATTTCAGGAAAGCTAGAAGGGGCTATCTGGAGAGTCTGTGTTTGGTGGGTCTTCGGCCCACCAAACACAGGTGGTGGGCCAAAGGCCCACCAATAGCCCTCCGCAGGAGCTAGCCAAAAAGTCCGCCCGGAGGGCGGCTTTGCGGCTAGTAGTTCATATAGATTGTTAGGTAAAGGAGAAGGTGACACGTGAAAAGATATGATATATGAACACTATGAAAAACATATTTAGGTGAAATCTATACCCTGCCATCAAAGACGTGACGTGAGTTCCCAATGTGCAGCGTCCCTGTGCATTGGTCAGGTTCAGTCGCCTAGTCGTGCTGACGTTGGCGGCGCTTTTTAGTCAATAACTGTATGGTACTTGCAAAGTGTTAATAGGATGAAATCTATTATCTTACTGCCAAGCTCCTGCGCTAGAATAGGTAATACATGTGCATGCTCCTCTCTTCGTATCAACGCAGGAAGACACTAGAGATATTCGGGGTAAAGTAAGGTGAGATTCTTTTTTTTATATACGTGGTAATCAATCAATCATTGGGGGCATACGCCGGGAGGCGCGTCGCCTTGCCCACCCTACGACGCCACTCCCGGGGGTCACCACGCGCGAGTTCCCATGCAGGCTCCTTTCCCATACCAAGCAGCTCTTGACAAAAAACATCAACTTGCCCCAGCCACGAGCCTTGTGGGCGCCCCCTTGGCCTCCTCCACGCCGGATTGTCTCTTACAGATGCAACCCGATGGGAAGGATCGGTTTCAGGGTAGCGTGCCACATACCCATATAGCCGAAGTTGGCGTTGACGGACTATGCAGGTAATAGGCCTCGATTCAGTCTCACGGTGCAATCGCTGATTTGACACGTAATCATCCCAGCGATACCCCATGATTCTGCGAAGACACTTATTACCAAAGGCATTGATTCGTCTCTTCAAGTCACTATTTAGTGTCCATGTCTCACAACCATAGAGTAAGACAACATAGAGTAAGATCACAAGCGATTTGAAGATCCGGATCTTTGTCCTCCTGCACAGGTACCGACAACGCCAAATACTCCCGCTGAGCGAGTCCATAACACCGTGGGCTATGCCAATCCGCCGTAAGACTTCTTGACGTGACCCGCCGTCATTATGGACTGGTATGTATGGTATGTAAAACTTTCCAAGATCTCAATGTCCTCGCCACACGCATGAACAGACTGTACTGCTTCATCTAGTAAGTCTCCAAACATCTGGAGCTTGGTCTTGAGCCAAGAGACCTCAAGTCCCAAAGGCTTTGCCTCCTCGTGCAGCGCCTCGAGAGCCATCACCAGGACCTCCAGCGACTCAGCAAAGATTACTGCATCATCGGCAAAAACAAGATCAGTGACCTTGGTGTTGCCGACGGATGCTCCACAATCACTTTGATCTACAACCTTGTCCAATACCCAGTCCATACAAGCGTTGAAAAGTGATGGGGCAAGGACGCACTCTTGCCTCACTCCTGTATTCACAGGAAAGAAGCTGGATACACCTCCCCCACACTTCACAGCACTCTCAGCACTCGTGATAGCCATCCAGCATTTTCAAAGTAAGTATCAGACATTAACATAGATATTTCACAGAGTTTTATGGTACAAGGCAACACTATATTTACTAAACGCAACGGTAATACTGACATTATCTACATCAGTCGCGATGTGAATATGCATACTTACACATTAATATTTAAAAAGAAAAGAAATTGTTAACGAGCTGTGGTAGGAAATAATCATATAATTTTATTCCCTTTTTTCATCAGAATTCATCAGTTTTGTGTATGAAGGATGACAAATTTTTTTTCGACAAAGATTGACCAACAAATCTAAGCTCCTCCCCTGCAAGGTCCATGTCGCCCTTATGATTTAGAAATGAGTCTTGCGTGTGAAGGTATTTTGCTTACGGCCGCGTGTCAGTAACAGGGTTGGGACTGGACCAGATGGATGCATTGAGGATCCCAGGAATACTCGCACAGGAATGAGACACTACGTACTGTACAGGAACAAACCACACGAGCAAGATGCAGTAAATTGGGAATGACTTTATGAATTGTGGTTGAGGTGTGTGTGTGTGTGTGTGTGTGTGTGTGTGTGTGTGTGTGTGTGTGTGTGTGTGTGTGTGTGTGTGTGTGTGTGTGTGTGTGTGTGTGTGTGTGTGTGTGTGCCTCATTGTGTGTGTATGTGTTTGTGCGTGTGTGTGTGTGTGTGTGTGTGCGTGTGTGTGTGCCTCATTGTGTGTAGGTGTTTGTGTGTGTGTGTGTGTGGTGTGTGTGTGTGTGTGTGTGTGTGTGTGTGTGTGTGTGTGTGTGTGTGTGTGTGTGTGTTGTGTGTGCGTGCGTGCGTGTGTGCATGTGTGTGTGCGTGTGTGCGTGCTTGTGTGCATGTGTGTGTGTGTGTGTGTGTGTGTGTGTGTGTGTGTGTGGTGTGTGTGTGTGACAGGCCATACACACGCGTTACCGGGATGCAGGCCGAGGAATAGAGAGGCGGGAGACAGGTAGGCAGAATGATAATATGAGGTGGAGGGGATGGCTTAATACAGAGGGCGTTGATGAAATTATCTCTCTCCACTGAGCGCCGAGGGATAGCGGGAACCAGTTAAAGGGGAGAGCGTCGGTGCACGGGTCGACAGTAAGATAAACATCAGTTGTAGTGGAGCCGCGCTTGTCTACCTGACGCTCTATGGGTCGCGCACGTGTGTTGGAAAAGAAAGCCTTTTTTAGGGGGGACAGGTGATTGACGTTGATGGTGAAAGAGGCGATTAATGTTTAAGCCACAGCAACAATGAATGCACAAAGGTGTAAATATTACGTACTTTCCCTTCTATATATTCAGATTTTCATTTATCGTGCATGGTGGAAAAAAATACAGTTTTATTTTCTGTTTCTGAGATATTAAAATGTGTATGTATGTATTTATGTATGTACGTATGTGTATATATAGGTATGTATGTATTTATGTATTTACGTATGTGTATATCTAGGTATGTATGTATTTCTGTATGTACGTGTGTGTATATCTAGGTATGTATGCATTCATGTGTGTACGTGTGTGTGTATCTAGGTATGTATGTATTCATGTATGTACGTATGTGTATATCTAGGTATGTATGTATTTATGTATGTACGTATGTGTATATCTAGGTATGTATGTATTTATGTATGTACGTATGTGTATATCTAGGTATGTATGTATTTAAGTATGTACTTATGTGTTTATCTAGGTATGTATGTATTTCTGTATGTACTTATGTGTTTATCTAGGTATGTATATATTCATGTATGTATGTGTGTGTATATCTAGGTATGTACGTATGTGTATATCTAGGTATGTATGTATTTATGTGTGTACGTGTGTGTATATCTAGGTATGTATATACATGTATGTACGTGTGTGTGTATCTAGGTATGTATGTATACATGTATGTACGTGTGTGTGTATCTAGGTATGTATGTATACATGTATGTACGTGTGTGTATATCTAGGTATGTATATATTCACGTATGTACGTGTGTGTGTATCTAGGTATGTATGTATACATGTATGTACGTGTGTGTATATCTAAGTATGTATGTATTCATGTATGTACGTATGTGTATATCTAGGTATGTATGTATTCATGTGTGTACGTGTGTGTGTATCTAGGTATGTATGTATTTATGTATGTACGTATGCGCGTATACCACCCTCGTAGCGTAAAATGTCAGAGTTACGCCTAAAAGTAAGCGCGTTCTTCCCCTGGCGGAGTGCTTTGCAAATTTATTTTTCCACTTTAGTATTGCGCCCGATGTTGACTTGGCTGGTAATTTTATCCCGCACGATGCCTCCCCGGGGTGGTTCATGTGCCCCTGCGAGGCTCTGACGGAGGAGATCTCATTGAGAGTCTTGAAACGAGGTGAAGCTACTCCTGAAGCGATGTTATTCTCATCTCACACCCACTACCAAGGTCTCCCAGGCATCTCTCTCTCTCTCTCTCTCTCTCTCTCTCTCTCTCTCTCTCTCTCTCTCTCTCTCTCTCTCTCTCTCTCTCTCTCTCTCTCATTTTCTTTCTCTATTTTTTTTACTGTGTGTATGTGTGTGTTGTGTGTGTATGTGTGTGTGTGTGTGTGTGTGTGTGTGTGTGTGTGTGTGTTGTGTGTGTGTGTGTGTGTTTGTGTGTGTGTGTGTGTGTGTGCGTGTGAGTGTGCGTGTGAGTGTGCTTGTGAGTGTGCGTGTGAGTGTGCGTGTGAGTGTGTGTGTGCGTGTGCGTGTGCGTGTGCGTGTGTGTGCGTGTATGTGTGTGCGATCGAATCTTTCCCAGAACTTCCCTTCCTTCATGGTAGCAAAATGAACTGAATGGAAGAACTGAGAAAAAGCAAAAAGTCTCGAACTTAAACAGGCATAGTTTCGTGCTATTGGAGAAGACGTACTGGATCAAAGTGAGAGAAAATCCTCCGATATGACTCGTTCGTAACCAGTAGCGGTCTCGTTATTCGGTCTCTCTATGTGTTTCAACCGCGACGTTCCATACGCGTTCCATACACAAGACACGCTTTTAGGCCTCAGTTCAAAGAGTTGGCTGATGAGAATTTGATCAAGTGTTTCGTTTCATTGGGTTCTTACTCCTTTAGATAATCAGTGGCAGGAACAAATAGTAACTGGATACTGCTG
>JACEEZ010003549.1:50000-117500 GCA_016584305.1 Chionoecetes opilio | reverse complement strand
AGAGACACTACATGTCTTAGGTGTAAGGGGAGGCTTGCAAAACAGTATTTTATTAATTCCCTTACATGGAGGCTCTGTACGTTATCAGAGGAGCTTTGTACGAAAACAAAGAAATCGCGAGAGAGAGAAAGTCTCTTTCAGAGACAATTTCAAGAGCTTCAGCGTAGTTATGATGTGTTAAAAGAATTTGTAATTTCCAAAGTCGGAGTAGCCACTTGTCTGGTACCTCATTCTACCACCCACCTACCTTCAGCTATGTTATCTTTGCAGACGACACAAATCTTCTCTTAAAAGATAGGGCATTAAATCAGTTACATGTTAAAGTTAATAGTGAACTAGAGAATATATCGAAATGGGTTTTAGCTAATAAACTATCTGTAAACATAAGAAAAACTAATTATATACTCCTTCAAAATCGTTCTGTTGCTAATATTTTAGGCTCAGTTTACCTTGGAGAAAATGAAATTCAGAGAGTCACTAACATTAGATTTCTGGGTGTTATTATTGACGAAAATTTAAATTGGAAAAAACATATACAATCTGTAAATTTGAACTTATCAAAAATGTGTGGAATTTTATACAGAATTAGGCACAACTTAACGACTGAAGCTTTGCGAAGCATATACTATTCTTTATGTTATCCATATATAATTTACTGTTTGTCTGTCTGGGGATGTACTTGGCCTTCCACTGTAAAGATGTTTTCATTGCACAAAGAAAATAAAAAGAACAATTACCTTTAAAGGCAAGTATGATCATACAGATTTATTATTTAATGATTTAGGGTTACTGAAATTTGAGTTTTTAAAAAAAATATTTTCTTGTACCTACAATTTACAATGGTATAAATGATAGTAGTGATAGTAATAAATTATTTAAAGTTCTTCACCACAGTCAAGGTACGCGGGGAAACCATATTGACCTGATATGTCCACAACCACGAACAACATTATATAAACATTCACTGCACTGTGTTGGTCCTAATTGTTGGAACAATTTACCAAACAATTTGAAAAGTATTAACAATTTTAATACATTTAAAAATAGACTTAAGACTTACTTTTTCCATCAACAGAATCAAAACATTAGGGATTATTATGAATATTCTTCACATCATTAGTATTTTCAGTAGCAAAATTAGTGTTTAATTGTATCAATCAACTTGGGTAATTGTTATGGTAGTTAACATTTTTTTTATTTTGTAAATATATTTTATTATTGCCGCCCTTCATATAGTTATAATATTTTGTATACTGTTCCTGTCCGCCAGGGAGCTGTTGCTCGGCGGACTAATGCCTAAGATCACATTTGTATATAATTATATAATATATGTACTTCTAAAGATATGGCAATAACCTAAACTAAAACTAAAACTAAAACCCCTCCCTCCTTCTCCTCCCTCTTCCCTTCCTCCTCCTCCTTCTCCCCTTCCCCCCTCATAAACTCTCGCTCTCCATCAGTCTCCACACATTCCTATGCCTTGCGTTCCTCCTCCTCCTCCTCCTCCTCCTCCTCCTCCTCCTCCTCCTCCTCCTCCCCTCCTCCTCCCCCTCCTCCTCCCCTTCTCACTCCTCTACGCCAGCCTCTTCCTCCTACTCCACTCCAGCCTCCTCCATCTCCTCCTCCCCTTCTCACTCCTCTACGCCAGCCTCTTCCTCCTCCTCCACTCCAGCCTCCTCCACCTCCTCCTCCACTTATCACTCCTCTACGCCAGTGTCTTCCTCCTCCTCCACTTCAGCCTCCTCCCCTTCCCCCTCTCCCTCGTCTTCTCCTTCTTCCTCTGCCTCCTTTGTTCCAGTAAGACGTGGTTCGCGATAAGCACCAGCAGTTAAGGCGTCCTTAACGATCAAAACCTTCAATAAATTTCAGGTTCTTTGCGAAATGAAGGAAGACGTACATGAGACAAGATTGATCGGGTACTCAGTTCTCCGAGGACAGCTAGTGGAGTTTTGGTGTAGGGTTACAAGTGATAAAAGGAAGCGCTTCTGTTTCCCAGGAGCCAGACTCGACGACATCACTGCAGCCTGCGATGACGTCACCAAGTACACAAATGATAAATATAACTAAAGCCCAAAGGTGCACTGTCGTGTGCTACCTATCTTAAGGGTAATTTACACATAAATATAAAGACCCAAAAACTAACATTATATACATTTATGTATCACTAAAGTGTTTGTTGAGGCACTGTTGCTGTCACTAGTGTCACAGTATCACTAGGCTCAGCGGGGTGGGCTTCAACAGTCTCCACCGATTGGCCGCCAACTTTACACTTTGTGTGTTCATCTCCTGGATGTGAGGGACAGCGGCCGTGAAAATGTTCCACATCCTGGAGACGCGGCCCACAAAGGTGCGTTGGTGCTGGCTGGCACGGGAACGCGGCACCTCCACTGCATCACCACTGGTAAGCACCGTTCTCGTGCTCCGCGTGGCGACTCTCGGAGGCTGTCGTAACCCAGCCAGGTGTGGCACTCCCTGCACCTGTGCCTTGTGGAATACCACAAGCGCCGTGACATCCCTGCGGTGTTCCAGTGAGTCGAGAGGACTCACCGGCTCGAACAGGGCTGGTGGGTCTGGGAGGTCTGGGGGGTGTGCAGCATCCACCAGTCGCAGGGCTCGACGCTGGATGCTGTCCAGCCTCCGAGTGTGCGAGGCTGCGCACGACATCCAGGAGAGGGCGGCGTACTCTAAGTAAGGCCGTATCTGGGCCTTATAGAGCAAGAGCTTCCCTTCCCTGTCGAGGAATCTGGCTACCCTTCGCATGGCAGAGACCCTGTGAGAGGCCTTTTTTGCAATGTGTTTGGTGTGGCTGTCAAACCTTAGCTCTCGGTCCACCTCTACTCCCAGAACCTTGACGGCTTCCTGGAGTGGGAGAGGAACGCCACCAAACCGCAGCCTCCCTTCCACTGCTGGCCCGGCAGCGGGGGACCGAGAAACCACCATTGCCTGTGTCTTCTCCGGAGTAAAGTTCACCTGCCAACGTGTACCCCACTCCTGTATAACACTCAGCTGCTGATTGACCTCATCAGCAGCACGCCCACTGTCATGTCGCGGGTAGGAGCAGGAGAGAGTACAGTCATCAGCGTAAGCCGAGACTGCTGGCAGCTGCTGGAGAAGATCGTCCACGTAGATGTTCCACAGGACTGGCCCCAGCACAGAGCCCTGTGGGACTGATGCTTCCACTGGCAGGGACTCAGAGGCCTGCCCGTTAACGACGACCTGGAGGGTTCTTCCCTGCAGGTAATCCCCCAGGAGCAGCAGGAGGTCACCCTGGATGCCTTTTGCTCGGAGTTTTTCGAGAAGGCCTCCGTGCCACACCCTGTCAAAGGCACCCGCTATGTCAAGGTGACTCTCTCTCTCTCTCTCTCTCTCTCTCTCTCCTCTCTCTCTCTTCTCCTCTCTCTCTCTCTCTCTCTCTCTCTCTCTCTCCTCTCTCTCTCTCTCTCTCTCTCTCTCTCTCTCTCCTCTCTCTCTCTCTTCTCTCTCTCTCTCTCCTCTCTCCCTCTCTCTCCTCTCTCTCTATTTACTAGATCTTATCACGTTTTCCTACATCTTTCATTTCTTTGAACGAGTATTTCTACATTTCTTCCCCATGCTCATATCCACCCTTCCTCATTTCTTTATATATGTCTACATTTTATCTTTATATTTCCTTTTCCTCCTTCATTTCTACATAATCAGTCACGAAAACTTGCTGTCTTATACTCTTTATGTTTTGTATCAGTATTTTGTTAACTTTCTATAAGTTGCTTATATTTTGTTTTGCCTCGCCCGCCGCCGCCACACCCTAACTCGTAGGAACAATTATGCCGCAAGGAAACTCAGGCACCGCAGATAAATAGTTTAACCTCCTGGAACCAAAGACAAAAAAAGGGCAAGGCAACTCCTCCCGCAAATGTAAAGACTGTGATTTTGGTGGTGGTGAGTTTAATTCTTGCCTTTGTGTGTGTGTGTGTGTGTGTGTTGCGTGTGTGTGTGTGTGTGTGTGTGTGTGTGTGTGTGTGTGTGTGTGTGTGTGTGTGTGTGTGTGTGTGTGTGTGTGTGTGTGAGTGTGTGTGTGTGTGCGTCTGTGTGTGTGTGTGTGTGTGGGTGTATGTTTGTGTGTGTGTGTGTGTGCTGTGTGTTGCAGGATAATTAGAAAGCAGTCTGTATATTGTTAGAAGATAAAAAGTAATGATATAGCTGGATTTATTCGAGCAAATATTTTAGATCTTTTACTTTCCTCCTCCTCCTCCTCCTCCTCCTCCACCTCCTAATCCTCCTCCTCCTCCTCCTCCTCTTCCCACTAACTCTTACTGCCTCCTACACTTTAGAAGTTCTCCAAAATTACCTTAACCACCACCACCACCACCCCAACACGCAAACCTAGGCAACTTAAAAATAACCTCATCTTTTCATTATCCAATCCGGCTATTTTATGGATACGTAAATAAAAAATAAATTACAGTAACACGTCCCCTCCCAATCATTAATTCCCTATAGGAGACTTCATCGAGCGGCACTTCTTAGGGCAGCGCCCTAAGCCCCCAGGGAGATGTTAGAGGCTAAATTTGTGGTCTTTGTCGAAACTCATGTATGAACTCACCCTTGCAACTCTCCTTTTTTTTATATATGTGCTCTCTCTCTCTCTCTCTCTCTCTCTCTCTGCTCTCCTCTCTCTTCTCACTCTCCTCTTCTCTTCTCTCTTCTCTCTCTCTTTCTCTCTCTTCTCTCTCCTCTCTCCTCTCTCTTTCTCTCTCTCTCTCCTCTCTCTCTGTCTCTCTTCTATTTTTTTCTTCTTCTATGCCTTTCAGTTTACCATTCCTCTCTCTCTCTCTCTCTCTCTCTCTCTCTCTCTCTCTCCTCTCTCTCTCTCTCTCTCTCTCTCTTCTCTCGTCATCTCTCTCTTCTCTCTTTCTTCTTGTATATTTAGCCTTTACTTTCATATCTCTCTCTCTCTCTCTCTCTCCACTCACTCTCCTCACTCACTCTCCTCACACTCAACGTCTCTCCTCTATCATCCTCCTCTCATTTCTCCCTCTCCTCCTCTCTCTTTCTCCTTATTTCCCCTTCTTTCTCTCTTCTCTCTCCTCTCCGTACTTCACTCTCAATCTTTTCGTCTTATTCTCTATCCCTCTTTCATTTATTTCCCTTTCACATCACTTTCATCGTATATATCCTTATGCTTACGTTTCCTCCTCTTTTTTTTCTCTCTCTTTCTCTTTCTCTCTCTCCCTCTTCTTTTTATTTCTCTCTTGCTCTCATCTCTTATATCTTTTACTTTCGTTTCGTCCCTCTTTTTCTCTCTCTCTCTCTCTCTCTCTCTCTCTCTCTCTCTCTTCTCTCTCTCTCTCTCTCTCTCTCTCTCTCTCCTTCTCTCTCTCTCTCTCTCTCTTCTCTCTCTCTCTCCTCTCTCTCTCTCTCTCTCTCTCTCTCTTCTCTCTCTCTCTCTCTCTCTCTCTCTCTCTCCTCTTCTCTCTCTCTCTCTCTCTCTCTCTCCCTCTCTCCTCTCTCCTCTCTCTTCTCCCTCTCTCTCTCTCTCTCTTCTCTCTCTCTCTCTCTCTCTCTCTCTCTCTCTCTCTCTCTCTCTCTCTCTCTCTCTCTGTTTCTCTCACTCTCTCGCTCTCTCTCTCTCTTTTTCTCTCTCTATCTGGATATTTTATCTTCTAGTTTCTGCTCGTTTTGCCATTACACACGTCACTATAACAAAGTTTTTCTTACCTTTAACTTGCTGGAGCTGCGTTTACGTCTACTCATTGGTTAGGAAATAATGGGAATATGGCTTTGTTTGCTATATTTCTCGTTTAGGCATCTTGTAGTGTCATAGTGTTTATTTGTACGTTTTAGAGAGACATATAATAGATATGTATTGTAATTTTAGTGTTTATTTTGGGTCCTGTTGAAAAGTGTAAAAAGGTTCTCCTCCTCCTCGTCCTCCTGCTCCTCCTCCTCCTCCTCCTCGTCCTCTCCTCCTCCTCCTCCTCCTCCTCCTCCTCCTCCTCCTCCTCCTCCTCCTCCTCCGCCTCCTCGTCCTGGTCCTCCTCCTCCTATTCCTCCATACGTCTACTTTATCACTTGCATTTTACAAACAGGTGTTTACTTTTTTTTTCTAGTGTAATTACTAACGTTCATGCAAGATTTGCCTTCTTAGTGAACTTATTTCGTACCAGCGTTTCATTTTGTATGTACGTTATATTCCAAAGACAAGGGAACTTTGGACTCTGACCCTTCTTTAGTGAATTTTCGGAGGACGAAAATAACGACCCTTAGGGTGACTTTGACCATTTCTGACCCTGACCAAAGAGGGGACCGACTTTTGACCGCGTGAATCAAAGTAGATTACTCTAACCGCGCCCTCCCCCCCCCCTCAGTTGGGACAAAACCAGAAACAAAATTTCACACGTATATACATATTTATTTGTTAAACTTCGAAATTAACTTTTGTCAGACCAGTATGCCTGCATTTGTTACTTTTTTTTTTTTTTTTTTTTTTTTTTTTTTAACATTTGCGTCTATAGCGCCTGTAGGCAGTGGTGATCCAGTGATCAGATGGTAGTCTCTGGAGAATCACTTGAGGGGTGTGACGGTTGGTCCTCGCTCATGGTGGCGCAGGCAGGATTTTTTTAGTGACACCTGTGATTAGAGACTCATGCCGCCCCCCTGTGTCCTCCGATGCACACGCAATCCTAGGTAGAGTTGCTGGACAGGGCATGTGGGTGTTCTTAGGCCACTCGACTGTACAGAAAGCTTTTGGTTTTCTTCGGGGATCAAACTCGGGTCACCGAGAACGCCAGTCGGAGACGTTAACCACTCTGCTACCGCCTCCCCATGGAGGCGGTAGCGGAAACACTACATGTGTAGTAGAGACACTACATGTCTTAGGTGTAAGGGGAGGCTTGCAAAACAGTATTTTATTAATTCCCTTACATGGAGGCTCTGTACGCTATCAGAGGAGCTTTGTACGAAAACAAAGAAATCGCGAGCGAGAGAAAGTCTCTTTCAGAGACAATTTCAAGAGCTTCAGCGTAGTTATGATATGTTAAAAGAATTTGTAATTTCCAAAGTAGGAGTAGCCACCTGTCTGGTACCTCCCTCTACCACCCCTCCCTCCTTCGCCTCCCTCTTCCCTTCCTCCTCCTCCTTCTCCCCTTCCCCCCTCATAAACTCTCGCTCTCCATCAGTCCCCACACATTCCTATGCCTTGCGTTCCTCCTCCTCGTCCTCCTCCTCCTTCTCCTCCTTCTCCTCCTCCTCCTCCTCCTCCCCCTTAAAGAAATCACAGGTACTAACAAATTTTAAAATGGATTGCCCTACTAAAGGGGTAAAAACGCCCAAAAACCATGTGAATGTTTCACTAAAAAACCCCAAATGGGTGGGGGAAAAAACTTTTTCCCATGGTAAAAAAACCTTTTTGAATAACAAAAAACGGGCCCCCCTTTTTGGTTGAATATGAGATCCAAACAAATCTTTGGGCAAAAGCCCGAGCGTAAAAAAGTTTCCCAAAACAAATAAAATGCGAACTCCATTCTAGAAAATACAATGACGCCCAAACGCCCGCTGAAAAGGACAATTAAGTCAAAAAAAGCGCGGTATGAAGAAAAAATTGAAAAGGAACCCCAAATCAACCCAAAAAGGTTCTTTCAATACGTTCGAAGTAAAAAAACCCGGTAAAAAAACAAGAAATTGGCCCACTAAAAGAAAAAATAATATTTTGGGAAAATGATAATAAGATTATGGCTTTTCGTACTCAGAATACTTTAATCGGTTTTTTATTAAAAAAGACGAAACCCCATTACCAAAACCAGTAAACAGTATGCAGGACTCAAAAAGGGAAGACTGGAATTTAGGAAGTAACAGTGACGAAATATCAAATATTTGCTGAAACTTGACCCGGGCAAAATCCGTGGGGGGGGACAAAATTTCCCCCGCCGCGACTACTTCGCAAATGTCCATTTCCAACTTTCGTTTCCCATTAAAATTTTTTTTCAATAAACCCGCTGGGGGAAAAAAAATTTTTCCTTTTATGTGGAAATTACTAATCTACACCGATATTCAAGAAAGGGAGTAAGAGCCCGAAAGTAATTTTCCCCCAAATTTAAGGCTAACGCCCGTGATTTTTAAAACCCTTTTGAGAAAATTTTTGGCGGGAAAAAATAGTGTCTTTTCTCAAATAAAAATAACTCTATACAAAAACTCCCCAGCTGGTTTTTCAAAATAAGGGGGATCCTCCCTTAAAAAACCTACGGGTTTTTTTTTAATGTCATTTATTAAAACTGGACGTTTAAAATTCCCTCGGTTTAAATAACCTTGTTTTCAAAAACCCTTTTCGATACATTTCCCACAAAAGCAAACTTTTTGACCAAGCAAAGGGGCACATCATGGGAAAGAGAAATTATGTTCAGGGTTTGGGCGTTGGGGCCAAAATCGTAAAAACGGGTATTAAAAATGGTGACCCATCTGATTGGTTGATGTCATAGGGGGGGTGCCTCAGGGCTCGGTTTTGGGGCCCCTACCTTTTCTGTTTATATATAAAACGATCGGGCCTGGGGGCCCTTGTATCTAAAATATAAAAAATTTTGCAGTGACCCCAAAATTAAACGGTAAAGCATTCCCAGAAAAAACTGCGCTCTCCCAAGTGTCTCGACAAACAAATTTTTTGGGAAATTTGATAAATCTATTCAATTCATTTCGATAAATGTAAGAAATTTCCTATAGGCACGAAAAAACCTCAAATTTTAACTATCAAATGCAAAATAAATCTTTAAACCCCTAAGTAAAGCAGGAAAAGGTCTGGGTTTGTCATAAATCAAAATGATCTAAAAACCCGTTCGCTTGCCTAGTTTCCCAAAAAAAAGGAAAATTAATGTTTTTGGGCCCTTTTAAAAACCCTTAAATTTTTAAACAAAAACTCCAAAGGGAAATGAAAAACAATTATACACGCCCTTTGGGTTAGTCCGCACTTGGAATTGCCTTTTCACTTCGGTCCCCCTGTTTCGAAAAAGTTTAAAGGGCCAAATTGGAATCAGTGAAAAGAAGACCCCAAAAAATTTCCCCATCTCTGCGAAATTCTCTTATGAAGAAGACTGCGGAAACTTAATATTTTTTTCCTTTAAAGGGATCGGGAATCCGGGGGGATTTTATAGAACCTTTAAGATCCTAAAAGGTTTTGATGCATTAATAAAGGGGACCTTTTCCGAGCTTTAAACTCAATGAAAACAAGAAATAAGGGTTTTTAAAACTAAAGGGTCAACGTTGCATCCCCGTCTCCGAAAAATTATTCAATGTAGAGTCGTTGACCCGTTTGGAAAACAATTTACCCCAAATTTTGTGGGGACCCAAACCAATAACTACATTCAAAACAGACTTGACGCGCACGGGTAAATAAAAGGGTATTGGGGAAAATGCGAATTCGTATTATTTCCCCCCTATCGAAATTGTTGTAGTGGTATTTGGGAGTTTTTTAGTTTTTAAATTTTTTAATACCTAAACATTCTGCCCTTGAAATTTCCATGTTCCCCATCCTCTTTAGGGACATTGGGATCATTTTTCCAAAATGTTTTTTTTTCAAGTATTGATAATTTGTAAATATGTAGTTCAGCAGAAAACCCCCGCTATTGGGCCCCCTAGGTCTCCTGGGGGTTTTGGGTTTCCCCCTATGTAATCCTATGTAAAACCTCCTCCCCCTCCCCCTCCTCTTTCTCTTCCTCCCCCCTCCTCCCCTCCCCCTCCTCCTCCTCCTCCCCCCTCCTCCCCCTCCTCCCCCTCCTCCTCTCCCTCCCCTCCTCCCCCCCCTCCTCCTCCCCTTCTCACTTTCCCCTACGGGCCCGCCTCTTCCTCCTACTCCCCTCCCCGCCTCCTCCATCTTCCCCCCCTCCCCCTTTTCCCCCCTCTAAAGCCACCTTTTCCTCCCCCCTCCCCTCCCCGCCTCCTCCACCTCCTCCTCCCCACTTATTTTTACTTCCTTCCCCTTTCCCAGCCTCTTCCTCCCTCCTCCACTTTTACCCTCCCCCCCCTTTTCCCCCCCCTCCCCCCCCGGGCCCTTTTCCTTTTTTTCCCCTCCTCCTTTTTTCCGTAAGACTTTTGGGTTTGCGCTAAGCCCAGCAGTTTTAAAGGGGTCCTTAACGATCAAAAACCCTTTAAAAAATTTTTGGGGTTTTTTGGGGAATGAAAGGGGACTTTAAAGAGACAAGATTTATCGGGGGCCAGTTCTCCCAGGACACTATTTGGGGTTTTGGGATAGGGTTTTTCCAAATGATAAAAGGAACGGCCCTTTTTGTTTCCAGGGCCAGACTCGACGACACCCCTGCAGCCTTCGATGACGTCCCCCAAGTACAAAAATTAAACACCCCTCTATGTCATTCATGCAGGACCAAACCCAAGGTAAAATTTGTGATCTGAAGAAATACAGGACCAAATACAGAAGCTCATCCCAAATTCAAGATTAAAACTAATCAATCATTATTTCAGGGAAATTTTCCACAGAATTTTTAGTTTGGCCCAAAAACTTTTTTTGATAAAGCTTTTGTTAAAAACCGCTAAGTCTCTTTGTGCACAAAAAATGTAGAAATTTGAAACTTCCCGGGGTAAATTTTTACGAGGCCCCCATCCTGGTTTTAGGGTTCCATCCTTTTTGGGGGTGGGCGGACCCCCACCTCAGCCCCGTTGGGCATGCAAGATTAGACGTCTGGTAAATGAAAAGTTTCTTTAAAAACCGGGTAAAAAAAACGACAAGCGGACGGGAGTAAATACATACCTTAAAAACCCCTTTCCCTTTGCCCCCAGCCAAAGCTTTGGGGGGACGATATGTTTCCGCAAAAACTAATCAAAGTAACCCTTTAAACAAGCGCTCTGTTTTCGTGGACCCTAGTCTCCTTCCGGTAAAAAACCCCACGCAAGGGTTTCCAAAACTATTAGGAACCCTTTTATTACTTTTCACAAAGGCCCAAAATAGTAAATTTTAAAACTAATGAATTATTGCTTTTCGTTTTTTTCCGAAAGCCATATATCGTTAGTATCATTGAGAGGGGTTCAACACCATAGATAAACCCATTTATTATCTGACATAGCCATTCCAGGCTACAAGACATTCCTAATTGTCGTACGTATAAAGCAGGTGGAGGTGTTATTCCTTACATTAAAGATAATTTGCAAGCAATCGAAATTGATAAAGTAGATCAAGATTATTATGACTCGTCAAACGCAAAGATTAAAAGCTTAACGGTAACTGCTAACCTATTGGGACAACATATCGTCCTCCCAATCAAAATGCAGAAGTTGATTCCCTCCGTTTTGACGAGATAAAGTCAGTTGTCAACAATAAAAACGACACAAATTATATAAGGGGATTTTTAACCTACCTCGTAAAAACTGGAATACTAATTCTGCCTTATATTGAAGGTATTGCGATTGCTTGATATGAACGAATTATATTTAAATCAGGTGGTCCGTGAGCCTACAAGGGGAAAAAATAGTATCCGGATTTAGTTTTCCTACAGACATTGATATGTTTTGATTACTGCGATATGGTTGAACATTTGGCAAACGTGATCACGGGTTTAAATCCCCTGCGGGCAAAAATTTGGGCAACGTAACACCCAAAAAAATTTTTTATTAGTTCCCAATTTAATAAAGCAAAATTTTCAAAATCACAGGGTCCTAAGCGAAGTTGATTGGATTGACCTATTTAAATTTGGTAATAACGCCGAAAACAAAATTTAATCAAATTCAAAATAAACCCCAAATGGGTTTTTTTAAAAAATATTTTTCCCAGGTAAAAAACGTTTAATAAAAAAAAAACATACCCTTTTGGGTTTGACAAATGGTTTAAAACAAATAAAGGGGGGGGCAAAGAAAGCGCTGGCGTAAAAAATTTAAAAAACCGATCAAATGGGGGACTGCGTTATAGAGTTTTAAAATGCCCTAAACGTCGTTGAAAAGGGGTTTTAATTAAAGGGGGGTCAAAAAAGCGCGAGTATGAAAAAAAAATAGCTAAGGGACCCAAAATCAAACCCAAATAATTTTCTTTCAAAAATTCGAAGAAAGAAAATTTAAAAACATTTTTTTGGGCCCACAAAAAAAGATAAGACAACATTTTGGGTAATAGGGATAAGAGTGTGGGGGTCCTTACTAAAATGATTATTTTAAACTGGGGGTTTTTTTTAAAAAAGCCGAAGCTCCATTACCAGAACAAGAAAACATGTTTGGGGGATCGAAAGTGATATTTTTGGAAAGGGAAGATAATAGTAGGGGAAATATATATTTTTTTTCAGAAACTTGTTTTTAGAAAAATTTCCGTGGGGTTTGACGAAATCTCGCGGAGTTATTTCCCGGAAAATTATCATAGTCAATTTTCATTTCCTTAAAAAACTATTTTAAACCCAACCGCTAGGGAAAACAAATTTTTCCTATTTTGTGGAAAATTACTTTTGTTAAAACCGATTTTTAAAGAAAGGGAAAAGACCCTTTCGCAAGTAATTATCCCCAATTAGTCTAACGCCCTGTGATTTTTAAAACTATTTGAGAAAATTTTACCGGGAAAAACAAAATGCCCTTTTCTCGATGAAATAATAAATTTATTAAACTCCCAGAAAGGGATTTCGTAATAAAAGTTTCTGTTTTACAAACCTACTGGTTTTTTTAAATGCATTTTTTAAAAGGGGGGATCCCAAAAATTTCCCCTTTGGGATATAAAAACCCTTAAATTTTCAAAAAGCCTTCGTCCCAGCTCCCTAAGGGGACTTATGCCCAAACAAAGGGGCACGGGGTTTTAAGGAGAGCAGTTATGAAACATGGTTTGGGCTTTTGGGCTTTAAAAATCGTAAACAAGGGGTATAAAAAATGGCGAGGCATCTGAGGGGTTAATGTTCTTTGGGTGCCTCAGGGGCTCGTCCGGGGTTTCCTCCCCTTTTTTCTGATAATATAAATTGATTTTTGGACGGGCAGACTTGTCCCCCTAAAATATCGAAATTTGCAGATGACAAACCCAAAATTTGGCGGTAAAGCAAAATAGAGAAAACTGCGGGGCCCTTAAAAACGTGATCTCCCACAAACTAAACAAAATTGGAGTGATAAATTTGGGTATTTAAAAATTTAAATTTTATATAGTAAAGTAATGCAATAGGGAGAAACCTCAAATCAACTAAACAAATGCAAATAAATCGTTAACTGAAATAAGCAAAAAAATTTATTTTTCTCATTTAGTAATGATCCCGAAAAACCCTCCCCCATTGGGCCCAGCTGGGCCCTAAAAAGGCAATGTTAGTTGGGCTTCTTAAAAGCAACTTTGAACATAAAACTCCAAAATTAAAGACCGATTAAAAACACGTCTTTGGTTGGCCCCCACTTAGAATATCCCTTCAAAAACTGGTCGCCTTGTTTTTGTAAAAGATCAAGCCAAATTGGGGTCAAAGCAAAAAGAGCAGCCCCAAAAAATTCCATCTTGCGAAACCCCATCTTATGGGAAAAAGACGGGTAAACTTAAAATGTTTTCCTTAAAGGGCATAGAACCGTGGGGGGCTTGATAGAAACCTTTAAAAAATCCAAAAAGGGTTTTAAAGTCAAAAAATCAAAAGAAACCCATTTTGAACTTTCTCCTCAAGTGATAACAAAAAATAACGGTTTAAAAACTAAACCTTTATCGGTTTCATCACAAATCTCCGTAAATATTTTTTCATTTTTAGAGTTGTTGGGTCGATGGAACAGTTACAAACAAAAGTTTTTCCCAAGCCCACAATAACTACATTTAAAAACAGACTTGACGCACACTGTAAATAAATGGGTTTTTTGATAGTCTTCCGTTTTTATAGTATTGGGTAAATAGATTTGATTTGATGATCCCACCTCCTTCCATTTCATTGCACCTCCCTCCCAGGATTTTAAATTTACCGTTTTAATCTAACCCGCCAAAAGTTTTTCTTTACGGCTTTTAAATTTCGGGGGATTTACAGTTTAGAGACAAAAAAGAAAAATTGGATGAGTTGGAAAAGTTTAAAAAGTTGGGTAAACGGTGTTTTAAAAAATTTTTTTAAATGTTTTGTTAAACTAGTCTTGAGACCCCCCCAGGTGATGATACTAAAAGGTTCTCTCTCTCTCTCTCTCTCTCTCTCTCCTCTCTCTCCTCTCCTCTCCCTCTCCTCTCTCCTCTCTCTCCTCTTCTCTCTCTCTCTCTTCTCCGTTCCTCTTCTCTCTCTCTCTTCTCTTCTTCTCTTCTCCCTCCCCTCTCTCTCTCCTCTCTCTCCTCCTCTCTCTCTCTCCTCTCTCTCTCTCCCCCCCTCCCTCCCTCTCTCCCTCTCTCTCTCCCCCCTCCCTTCCCTCTCTCTCTCTCCATCTTCTCTCTCTCTTCTCTCTCCTCTCCCCTCTCTCCCCCCTCCTCTCTCTCCTCTCCCCTCTCTCCCTTTTTCCCCTCTCTCTTCTCTCTTCTCTCTCTCTCTTGTAAAGGGTAGACATTTTTTTTAGCATTTAAGTCCTGTATCCCCTTGCTGCGCTGGTACCAGGCTTTTTTTACTACTGGGGGTTGCCAGTTATGGGTTTTTTTTGGGGGCGGGAAAGGGTTCCTCGGGGGAGGGTTTTAGGCTCTAGTTGCCTCCCCACGGTAGAGGGTACCCAGCAGGGGAAAACCCCAAATAAATTTCATGTGGTGTTGATAGAATTCAGGCATGCATAAAAAAAAAGGTTATAGAAAATATTTTTAGATGAGCCGAAGTGGCACGCGCCCACCGCACCTCTTGGGGGCAGGGCCCACCTGGGGCGGGCTTCTATTGCAGGGGCACGGCCCGACAACCCCCCCAACCGAGGACGTCTTTTGGACCTCTTGCCACCTCCTTCCAGTTCCCCCCCGTGTCCCGGTTTTTATTCCCGCTAACAAAGCAGGGCAACCGTCGCGAGGAGAAGGGGTTTGGTTTTTGGGGGAGACCGAGCGGGACAAGGGGCGGGTCGCTAGACAGGAAATCGACCACGTTTGTACACCGCCGCGAGGACAAGGGCTACAGGTTCCTCGGCGAGAACGTGAGATAACCAATAACCCCATATATATATTCCCCAGCCAGATACCAGACAGTAGGTTATCGTAGGCGTATGTAGGGAAGATATTTAGGGCGCGATTGAGTGGATGAATCTTGTGTTGGGGGGTGCTATTTTTGTTATGTGTAGATCTTGTAAATAAACTAGATAAGGTGTTTATCAAGTTTTTATTGTTTACCCTGTATGTAGTCCTGGACTGATAGCTTCATAGTGAGTCAAACAAAGAACCCGAAGGTGATTTAATTATTGAGAGGTAAGTGAAGTCTAAGTACTTAGAACCCCAAGTAAAAATCTAAACCTTGACAATTGGAGCCCGCACACAGGGACTCATTCATGCTAGTCCAGGAGTACACAGGGTAATTTATTCTAGGCAGCAAATAGCCCCGCCATCATGAGTATTCAGAAATATATGGAAGAGGCGGAGTCGATAGGCTACGTGGAGTCAAAAGAAATACAAGAGTATGTTCTCAGTAGGCAACGTGAGGATAAAGAGAGAGAAGATAGGGAGAGAGAGAGAGACAGGAGAAGGCAAGAGAGCGAGAGAGAGTGGGAGAAAGAGAGAGAAGATAGGGAACAAGAGTTGAAGGAAAGAGAGGAGGAGAGAGAAAGAGAGAGAGAAGATAGGGAGAGAGAGAGACAGGAGAGGGAAAGAGAGTGGGAGAAGGAGAGAGAAGATAGGGAAATTGAGAGACAACATAGGCAGCAAGAGAGGGAACATGAGTTGGAAGAGTTACGAGCCAGTAACCACGGGGGAGGAGCGCCGACACTTATGAACCGGCCTAATTAAAACTTTCCGATTTTCAAAGAAGCGATAGGATTGAACACTTCATGGGAAAGGTTCGATGATGTGGCAGACCTTCTGGAATAGGACGAGATCACGCGTAGCTTCAGTTTACGACCTTGTTTGAGGGCAAGGCCACTCGAGGTTCTCTATTTTTTGGGATAAACTAGCCGTGACTATGGTCAGATGAAACATGCGCTCTTAAAGGCATATGGGCTGAGCACTGAGCGCCTTAAGCAGCAGTATTTTGAAGCTCGCTGCAAGAGAACGAAAACTGCCTCACAGTTTGCCGTGAGAATCGCCGGGAATTTGCGAGACGGGGGCGCGAAAGTGACGGAGCTGAGGAGACTGTCGAGGGCATCACAGATTTAATTCTGCGCGCTCAATTCTTAAAGTCAGCCGGAACCGCTAATCGCGATGTTGAAATTGATCGGGTCAATCAGTTGCCTGAATGGGTAGAGTCGCCGATGCGTATTTTGAGGCATATGAGGAAAAAGCTGAGCCACCGAACGTAGTTGGTCGAGGCTGCAGATACGCCAAGGGAAGACGATAGCTCGCCACGACGGATACGGCGACGCAGCCCGTAAGACTGAGCCCAAATACGTGCCCCAGTTGTAAACCCACGTCGCTTTCGGGGAAGCTATAGGCCAGCTCAAAGGGAAACTGGAGGCCGGGAGTAAATCTCGAAGCGAGTAATACCCGACGGCACAAAAATGCTGCGGCCGTTCACAAGGGCCCCACTCCCCAAACTCCACAAGGAGTATACTGCACCAAAAACTTGTATCTCGTGATTGGCCCGAGCCACAAAAGCCGGGGGAACGATATTCCAAGGAGAAGGTAGTTAGTCTGGTAATGGCAACGGCCATCATGCACGAAGCAAAGTTCGGGGTTTGAGGTAGACATGGATTCTCCCGCTGACTTGGAGAACAGCGAGGTCGTCAGGGGGGAGGTAGAGACAGATCCTTCACTCGAGAAACGTGCGAACGGCATTACTGCGAAGGAACGGCAGAACAGTGCGCGGTAATTATACGAGCTTTGTAAAGCGAGATGGGAATTATACCGCGATTTCATAACTCCCCGGGGCCACGAGAGATTTCAATTCGACGTGCCGGAAAAAATCACTATGCCGTATCGAGTTAGATCACTGCGATGCCACAGGCCCACTCGAGCGGGAAGAAACGTGGAACATATCGCCGATAAATTTTATTGGCCAGGCGGGGGGCCATGATTTGAGCAGAGGGTGCATTCCTGCGAAGTGTGTAAAAACACGAACGACAGCGACAATAGAGCTGTATAAACCCCCACGAGTAAATGAGGAACAATGGGGTGTTTGTAGGGTGTAAGAGCCCACTCCCCTCAGAGTTAGGGAGAGGACTCCAGGGCTGCGCCTGATGGGCCACTTTAGGGGATCCTCCACGGCGGCATGTTAGACGGATTAACAATTGCATGATCCACTAATATTTCCCCCAGCATGGCACGGGTGCATGTATTTAGGAAAACATAGGCAGGTAGACAGGATTTAATTTTTGTAACACTATTGTATACGTACCTGATTACATTCACCTGTACCACCTACACTAAAGTATTTATATGTATACTATGTCTATGTCTATGTCTATATGTCTATGATATACCCCACGCCACATAACACTTGTTTTGGTAATTAATGTGACGCGTCTTGACGTCCAGTTTGGGTCCGTTTCAGGGTTTGTTAGAAACTTCGGAGTTTTATCCCCCAGGGCTTTGAACTTAATGTACAGCGGGGTTTTTCCGCTCATTGGTTTTCAAGCAAAACCCCTGTAAACGGTTTAAATACACAACACCACAGAGTGCCTGGGTGTGTGACTGACTTATTTTGGTCGGGTCCAATGTGTTAGATAATTGACATTTAACCCGCATGATGCTATAACATGTTCAGGTAGTCAGTTTAAATTATTTTCTGCGGAAAGAATTTTATTTAGGTCGAGCGAATGTAAAGGCTAGACCCTTTTATAGGCATTTTAAGTCCTCGTATCCCATTGCGTGCGCTTGGCACCAAGCCTTTGTTACTACTGGGGGTTGCCAGTTAAGGTTTTTCTGGTGGCGGGGGAAAAGGGTTCCAGTCAGTGGGGAGGGTTTAGGCTCATAGTTTGCCTCCCCCCGGGGTGCAGGGTGCGCTAGCAGAGCACCCCGAAGTAAATTGCATGTGGTAGCTGATAGGGAATTCAGGCATGCATAAAAAGAAAAAGGGTATAGAAAATATGTTTAAGATGAGCCGAAGTGGCAACGCGCCACCAGCCGCCATCTTGGAGGAAAGGCAGGTCGTCCTGGGTCGCTCATTCTATTGCAGGTCACGGCCACGACTACACCTCCCCCAGCCCCAGGACGTCTTCTGGACCCCTTTGCCACCTCCTTCCAGTTCCCCGCGTGTCTGGTTCTTGATTCCTGCTAACAGACGCAGGGCAAGCCATACCGCGAGGACAAGGAGGGTTTGGTTGGGGCAGACGCGAGCTGGGAGCAAGGAGCGAGTCGCTAGACAGGAAGTCGACCACGTGTGTACACCGCCGCGAGGACAAGGGCTACAGGTTCCTCGGCGGGAGAAACCAATAACCCCCTATATCTATTCCCCCGCCAGATACAAACAGTAGGTTATCGTAGGCGTATGTAGGAAAGATTTTAGGGCGTGATTGAGTGGATGAATCTTTGTTGGGGGGTGCTATTTTTGTTATGTGTAGATCTTGTAAATAAACTAGATAAGGTGTTTACCAAGTGGTTTTTTTTTACCCTGTATGTAGTCCTGGACTAATAGCTTCATAGTGAGTCAAACAAAGAACCCAAAGGTGATTTAATTATTGAGAGATAAGTGAAGTCTAAGTACTTAAAACCCCCAGTAAAAATCTAAACCTTGACACACACTCTCTCTCTCTCTCTCTCTCTCTCTCTCTCCTCTCTCTCTCTCTCTCTCTCTCTCCCCTTTTCTCTCTCTCTTCTCTCTCTCTCTTCTCTCTCTTCCCCTTCTCTCTCTCGCTCTCTCCTCTCCTTCTCTCTCCTCTCTCCCTCTTCTCTCTCTTTTCCTCCTCCTTCTCTCTCTCTCTCTCCTCTCTCTCTCTCTCTCTCTCTCTCTCTCTCCTCTCTCTCTCTCTCTCTCTCTGGAGTTGACCTCTTGACCTCGCGGGTGTTGGACGCTTGCGGTCTCTGACCCTGCCGCGGTGTCGAGTTGTTGCCTTTGTTTCTGTTCTTTTCCACTCGGAGTCGTGCTGAGTTATGTCCCTCTCTAACTCGCCCAGGGACGCAGAAATCTTTAGTGACGACAGCCAAAATAACAGTGCCGGTGCTGAAGCATCTGGTGGGTCCAATGAAGTACGCAGGCCAGGAAAACGGCACCCCTTATGGGAGGTAAAAGACGTTCTGGAGTCGGGTGACGACACCGCTGGCTTTGAAGTCGTGTGTAACAATAAGAAAAAGAACAAACGAAGCAGTGCAGACAGTAACAGTGCCGTTCCTACTAACAGTACCGCTCCCAGTAACAGTGCCGCTCCCAGTAACAGTGCCGTTCTCAGTGACAGTGCCGCTCCGAGCCCGAGCCAGCCCGCCACCCAACGACGCCCCCCCCCCCCCCCTACCCCAGTCTACCGCTTCATCTTTCCGATAGGAGTGGCACCTAAGGACAGGTTAATATGGCTAGCGGAAGTTGGCGGCAAATATCGCAACTTCTCCGTGAAACCCAAGATGACTACCAAATCCGCCATGGCGGTCACAAGCTACAGAGACACCCTCAAGTTCCTGACGGAGATGGGTCACCTCTATCAAGGCAGCATGATGAGACTTACCGAGGCCACGGATGAAAAACAGACAGGTCAAGGTGACTATAAGGAACTACCCAATAGTACCCATCCTTCATGCCCCTTCGCCATATCGATGACCACCCTGGCATACTCTGGGCCAGAAGAGACGATCAGCATTGGGACTCCCGCTCCAACACGATGGTGCCCAGGAGCCAAGTGACAGCGATGTGGAAGGGCGAGCCACCAACGATGATCATCCTGCCTGGGATGAGGCCTTGCAAAGTGGAGAAATTTGTAGGGAAGCCAGCATTATGTGGGAAATGCCAGAAGTGGGGACACCGGGAATGGCAATGCAACAACAGGGTGAAATGCGGCTTCTGCTCCGAGGGACACGACACCAAACTGTGCAAGGAACGCATAATAAATGGGGAAAACTTCACCCCAAGATGTCTCAACTGCCTACAGGAGCACAATGCTTGGAGTGTGAAGTGCCCCATGAGACTCGATGCCCCACGCCTTCAGAACACCACATCGACTCTGCCACCTGCCACAGCTAACCCCCCCTCAAGCTTCGACACTGCAGCCTTTCCTTCCCTCCCAGGGGTGATTCATGCTTGGTTTCAACCCCGCTCGCCACCACAGCCGGCCATCAGTCACCCGACACTGCTCCCAGACCTCACCCAACTTACTCCGCTCCCATCTCACACGTCGGTGTTGAACTCTCTACCTCCACCGCTCCTACCATCGAACCCCTACCTACCCTCACTACCCCCACCCGGCCGCCCGCAGGTCGCTCACGCACATGCTCTGGCCGCGAGCCCATCTCATGAACCAAGCCAACCCTCCCCCCCCCCTCCCCTCCATCTACCTACGGAGAGCCTGCTCCCCCACCTCTCCCTCAGGGCACAAACCACGACACCTCACCCATCAGCAGCCTCGGGATGATAGTTATGACCTTGCAGAACGAAGTGAAGCTGCTTCAGACGTCGCAGGTCTTTATACAGAAAGAGAGCGGAGACATGCGCGCCCAGATTGCATCTCAAGAAGAATTGAAGGGAGAGGTGGCGAGCGTGAAGGTAGAGCTGGCGAACGTGAAGGGAGAAATGGTGAGCGTGAAGGGAGAGCTAGCGAGCATGAAGGGAGAGATAGTGAGGAAACTCTTAAATAAGGTTGGCTAAGTAATAGGCAACAAAGGGTTACAATTAATGGTTCTAAATCTGAATGGGGAATGGTGACCAGTGGAGTTCCACAAGGGTCTGTTTTGGGTCCATTAATATTTTTTATTTACATCAACGACTTGGATAGTGGGATTAGCAGTGATATCAGCAAGTTTGCTGATGATACTAAGTTAGGTAGGATTATTGGATCACAGTCTGATGTAAACATATTGCAGGGAGACTTAGATAAACTTAACGAGTGGGCAGTCAGATGGCAGATGGAATTTAATATTGATAAATGCAGCGTTATGAATGTTGGTAGAAAAAACCCTGGTAATAGATACACCATAAGCAATGTATCGCTGAAAAGATCAGAAGGTGAAAAAGATCTTGGAGTTAGGGTGAGCCCAGCCTCCGACCTAGGAAACAATGTATTGAGGCCAGAAATGGAGTTAATAGAGTATTATGATTCATTACCAGAAATGTTAAAAGTAGAAGTGCGGAAGTTATTCTAAAGTTTTATCTGGCTCTAGTCAGGCCTCACCTAGACTATGCGGTTCAGTTTTGGTCTCCATATTACAGGATGGATATAGCCTTGTTAGAAACAGTGCAGAGAAGGATGACCAAAATGAAAAATGGGATGCGTAACTTTAGTTATGAGAGCAGATTGAAGTTATTAAAGTTACACTCACTCGAGAGACGCAGAGTAAGGGGCGATCTGATAGAAGTTTTTAAGTGGATAAAGGGATTTAATATAGGAGAGGTAGGAAAAGTTCTTACGGCTTTTAACCAGGGTAGAACAAGAAGTAACGGGTTCAAGCTGGAAAAGCGTAGATTTAGAAAGGAAATAGGGAAAAACTGGTTCACAAATAGCGAGGTGAGTTAATGGAATGGTCTCAGTAGACAAGTAGTTAGTGCGGAGTCATTAGGGAGCTTTAAAGAGGAGCTGGATAGCTTCATGGATAGGGATGAAAGGTGGATGTAGGTACTACCTACATCTGCAAGTCAACCATACATACATACAACCAGTGGTTGTATGTATGTATGGTTGACTTGTTGACTGAAGGTATGGATGAATGGCTGACTGGCTAGCTAGATGGCTGACTGGCTGTATGTATGGATGGTTGACTGGCTGACTGGATATTTGTATGGATGGTTGACTGGCTGACTGGATGTATGTATGGATGGTTGACTGGTTGACTGGATGTGTGTATGGATGGCTGACTCGATGACTGGATCTATATAGGGATGGTTGACTGGTTGACTGGATGTATGTATGGATGGCTGACTAGCTGCCTGGATGTATGTATGTATGACTGACTGGCTGACTGGATGTATGTATGGATGACTGACTGGCTGACTGGCTGGATGTACAGTGCCGGCAAAACAAATCTTTACAAAGACAATGAAACAAAAAACCTCACCATTCATGAGTTATATTTTTGGATATTTCCTTACAGTTGGTGACAGTTGTGACAGTACTCACCCAGCACTCTTACAGAGTGCTGGGTGAGCGATGAACGGAGGTCAAAGGCGGGAAGAGGCTGCTACGTCATCAGTAGCTCTTATCACTTTTCTAGGGCGGGAATGGCATGTCAAATCATGGCGCGGATTTTGAATGTAAATATTTTTTTACCGTAAAAATGTACAGATTTTTTTGCCGGCACTGTATGTATGGCTAGTTGACTTGCTGACTGGATGTATGTATGTATGTATTTTGATATTCATATATAGAGATTTTGGTTATGATAAATTTTGTAATTTTTAAGCTACGAAAAACAAACAAGTATTCTGTATAGATAATATTTAAACGCGTAAAACTCGAGTTAATGCCACAGATATATCACCTGAAATGTTGTTCCCATTTGCCATCAGAAGCACCTTTCGTGATATACGTATTGCCCATTCAAACTCCATTAGTGTTCCATCCTACTATCTGGGTGGCGGCGGTGGCCGAGTGGTTAGCGTCTTGGAGTGATGATCTCGATGTCCCGAGTTCGAATCCTACCGGGGGCAACTCTTTCGGCCATCTTTAACGCGGTCAGCAAGAGTCTGGTAGGTTAGCACAAGGTCCCGAGTTCAAGTCCCACCAAGAAACGACTGTAAATCCATCCATTGTCGAGTGGCTAAAGAAACCCGCGTGCTGCATTCCTGTTCTTTCGACTGCGACTTCAAGTGCGGCAGGGGGAGCACCAGGTGGCAGCATGAGTCTGAACTGAGGGTTGACCAACGCAGAAAACAAACCCTCACCTATATATCATAGGTGTCACTATTAAAATCCAGCCTGCGCCACCACGGGCGAGGGCCAATCATTACAACCCTTCATAATCTTGCATGGCTCACCTGAGCCATCAAGAAAAATAAATGAATAAAATAATAATACTAGCCTATAGGCGCGATAGGCTCCAACGTAAAAAATAAGAATGTTTCCTATCCATGAGATATGTGTCAATTCTCGCCTGCCACCGCCAACCTCTCTGACACCCTTTATTGCAGGTTATGTTAATACGATTATCCTATCCTCACTTCCCTTCTGCCCTTCCCCCTTTCTGTCCTTCTTCCTCCTCCTCTTTCTCGTAAATAGTGGAGCTTTTATCACGTAAACAATCAAAGGTGTCAAGAAAGGCGTCCCGAGGAAGGTTTACCGTGTGTGTGTGTGTTGCATCATGTTTCTGTCTGTTACATATGGTGTGTGTGTGTGTGTGTGTGTTTGTCCGTGTGTGTGTGTGTGTGTGTGTGTGTGTTTGAGTTTGTGTGTGGAAGTGAGTGTGTTTACGTACGTCTTTACTCTCTATCTCTTTTTTTTTTTCTCTCTCTCTCTCTCTCTCTCTCTCTCTCTCTCTCTCTCTCTCTCTCTCTCTCTCTCTCTCTTCTCCTCTCTCTCTTCTCTCTCTCTCTACTTTCTCTCTCTCTCTCTCTCTCTCTCTCTCTCTCTCTCTCTCTCTCTCCTCTCTCTCTCTCTCTCTCTCTCTCTCTCTCTCCTCTCTCTTCTCCTCCTCTCCTCCTCTCTCTCTTCTACTATCTCTTCTTTTTCTCTCGCTATTTCATTTATAGCACTCACTCTCACTTCACTCACTTTCATTTCCCACTCAAAACTCGCTTCTTCTCGCTTGAACACGGCCGCAATATCTTCCTGTTTGTAGTATAACTCCTCTTTCGCCTCCTCCTATTCCTCCTACTCTTTCTTCTCCTTCCTCCCCCTCCTGGCTGCTAGCCTGGCCTCGCAATGGTCGCGGAGATTGTTGGGCGATTATCGGAAAGGATATTATCCTTGGCTGGAGCCGTGTATGACTGAAGTGTTGTTGTAGACCAAGAATGGATATTGTGAAGGCTGGCTTTAACAGAGAAGGGACCAGCAGGCTGCGAGCATTTGTCGCAGGAAGGTGATGTGAAGTGGTAGGAGCGGAGGAGTTATAGTCAGAGTTACTGTTCGTGTGCTGAGGACATAACCAGTGCCTGGTTGGTTTGTGCATGGTATGTGGAAGTGAGGTGTGTCGGTGATGTTCAATAATTGTGTTTTGAAACCGGTAAAAAGTAAACTATCATTCTTTGCACGCATGTTATGTTTGTTTATCCACAGAGCAGGAGATTCATTAACAATAACTACAGTGTGTTTGAAGTGAAGTGAGCGAGTTTTTGGTAAAGCATGCCCAGAGACTTTGAGGGAGGGGTAGATTTAATTAAAAGTCATTCCAGCTCATTATATAGGTATGGATGGTTGACTGGCTGATTGGATGTATGTATGGATGACTGACAGGTTGACTGAATGTATGTAAGTATGGTTTGCTCGTTGGTTGGATGTATGTGTGGATGGTTGACTATATGTATAGATGTACAATTGACTGTTTGATTGGATGTATGCATGGATGTCTGACTTGCTGACTGGATTTATGCATGGATCATTGACTGGTTGACTGGCTGACTGGAAGTATGTATGATGGCTGACTGGATGTATGGATAGCTGACTGGATGTATGTATGGATGACTGACTGGCTGAATAGATGTATATATGGATGGCTGACTGGATGGATGTATGGATGGCTGACTGGATGGATGTATGGATGGCTGAATGGATGTATAGATAAATATATTCTCTGCATTTTTTTTGTCTTTTCTGTTTTGTTTTGTGTTGCATGTTCTGCTTACTCATTGTTTGATGTGTGTGTAGTTTTTTTTTGTGTTCTTATTTTAGTTTTTCTTTTTCTAAAAAGATTTGTCATCTGCTTTTTTTTATTTATGTTATTCCTGTTTTGGTGGTTTAGGTTATGTGTGTGTGTGTGTGTGTGTGTGTGTGTGTGTGTGTGTGTGTGTGTGTGTGTGTGTGTGTGTGTGTGTGTGTGTGTGTGTGTGCGTATGTGTGAATGAGTGTATATATGTGTGTATGTGTGTGTGTGTGTGTGTGTGTGTGTGTGTGTGTGTGTGTGTAGTGTGTGTGTGTGTGTGTGTGTTTGAATTAAAATCCCTCTGTAATAAAGTAAACACACATATACATTCACAAAGTTTTCTCATGTATGGATGCTGTAGCTCTCTCTCTCTCTCTCTCTCTCTCTCTCTCTCTCTCTCTCTCTCTCTCTCTCTCTCTCTCTCTCTCTCTCTCTCTCTCTCTCTCTCTCTCTCTCTCTCTCTCTCCTCTCTCTCTCTCTCTCCTTCTCTCTCTCTCTCTCTCCTCTCTGTGTGTCTGCCTAGTCTCTGGATCCCCATGTCTCAACTCCTTTAGACCTTCAAAAAGTTTTGAATCTACTGACCACGACCCCGTAAAGGTACGACCCGCCCACTGCCGCCAGCCGCCACCCTCGCCCCTACGCCCATGCCACACAACGCCCACTTTACACCTCGCCGTTCGCCCCCTCTGGACAGCTTTTATGAGTGATTTTTCTGTAACTTTGTGACTATACCTTCCTCTTCCCCTCTTCCTCTCGCCCTCCTTTTCTTCTTGTCCTCTCCACCTTCTCTCTTCTTCGAATGCCTTTTTTTCCTTCTTCTCCTGTTGTTCCTACTTTTCCTGACATATTTTCTATTTTTTTTCGTCATTTTTACATATGCCACTCTTCTTTTTCTTTTTCCTTTTCTTTCTCTCTTCCTCCTCTTCTACTCATCTTCCTTTTCTTCCTGTTCCATCTGGTCTCATCTTCCTCTTCTATTTCTCTACCTGCAGTTCCATTTCCTTTGCGTCGTCATACTCTTATCCTTTACTTTAATATATATATATATATATTATATATATATATATATATATATATATATATATATATATATAAATAAAAAAAAATTGTCTGTGTCTGTCTGTGTGTCTGTATGTTCGTTATAGACTCGGCTACAGATGGCCAAAACCCCACATGCCGCACATATTTGGAATCCTCATGACCTAGCGGAGAACATAGGCTATGTTTCGATGGGTGTGGCCGACCCTGGTGAGCGTGGCCAGCAAAAACAACCTAAACACGGCTGTGGCTGCTAAACCGTGCGAGATACAAACATGACACTGTAGTCCAAAGTTGTTGTCCGTGATCGACTTGGGGGGATGGAAGATGTTTTGAGGGGCGTGTCCGACCCCGGTGGGCGTGGCAAGCAAAAACAACCTAAAAACAGATGTAGCGGTTAAACCGTGAGAGATAGAGACTTGATTTTGTAGTCCAAATTTGTTGGCCGTGGTCGACTTGGATGGATGGAAGAGTTTTTCTCACTTCCTTCACTAATTAGGTAATTCACTAAGAAGTATCAACATAACATAACATGGCCGCAGGCCCCCCATTGGGCCGCAGGCCCACAGTGGACCGCAGGCCCACAGCCCTTCGCAGGAGCTAGGAGAAAGGTGCCCGTAGGGCACCCTTTCTGCTATTACAATATAGTATTTTATATATCTATCCAATATTTTTTTGGTATCCATCTTCCTTTCCTCTTCCTTTCCTCTACCTATACCCCCTTCATTACCTCATCCTCTTCTTCTTAATCCTCCTCTTCATCCTCTTCTCAGCTAGCTCCTACTCAAGTGTAGAGTTTGAGTTTATAGAGTACTAGCCTCAAAGCCGCCCTCCGGGCGGACTTTTTGGCTAGCTCCTGTGAGGGATGGGCTTGCCCACTGTGTTAGGTGGCCTCGGCCCACCAAACACAGACTCTCCAGATAGCCCCTTCTAACTTTCCTGAAATCATGGATGTAGAGATGTATGTATTAACGCCAACCTATTCACATCACCCCCAACCCATTCACTCACCCATTACCCATCACCTCCCACCCATTCACTCACCCATTACCCATCACCCCCCACCCATTCACTCACCCATTACCCATCATCCACACCCATTCACTCACCCATTACCCATCACCCCCCACCTATTCCCTCACCCATCACCTATCACCCCCAGCCCATTACCCCCACCCATTCACTCACCCATTACCCATCACCACACACCCATTCACTCACCCATTACCCATCACACCCCACCTATTCCCACACCCATCACACATCACCCCCCCCATCACCCCCCCCCCCCATTCACTCACCCATCACCCAACACCCATTACCCATCACCCACCCATTCACTCACCCATTAGGGCCATTACCCATCACCCTACATCAAGGTTTCCTCAATTCTCGCAACCCACATTTTTTTTTCATAATTCTCGCTAATAGGCTACTAAAAAAGAAAAAAAAAAAAGTGATTGGATCATCCCATAAGTGGGCTTATAATGTGCCCCTGGTCGAGCTGGTTCCAAAACTGTGCCATATGATAAGATTGTGCCACGGGGGGCGGAATTTAGCGCGGACACACACACACACAGACACGAACACACACACACACAGACACACTTTCGCTTATATTATTATAGATATTTTCTCAAATTATCACGCATTTCTTCCTTCCTTCCTTACTTCCTTCCTTCGTTCCTTCCTTCCTTCCTTCCTTTCTTCCTCTCTCTCTCTTCCTTCCTTCTTATCGCTCTTGCCCACCTCCTTATAATATTTACATGGAACTATGTAAATACAGCCAACGGCTCCTTTTCACCTAGTTGGTTGGGAGAACGAGAGGGAGGGAGGGAGGGAGGGAGGGAGGGAGGCGGTCTGCTTGGGAGTGTGAAACCAATAAAAAAAAATCATACTTTCTTATTGTATTTTTTGATATTGTGTACCTATATTTTTTCTGAAGTGGAATTTCTGAAGTTTCCCCTAGTACTACTACTACTACTACTACTAATAATAATAATAATACTTCTACCACTACTACTACTACTACTACTACTCTACTACTACTACTACTATACTACTACTACTACTACTATTACTACCAATACTACTACTACTGTTACTACTACCACTTCTATTGGGGGAAGGTTTTTGGTCATAGTTTGTATTACTTTAATGAGAATGTTTCTGGAGTTAAAAAATAATGAATTTTAAACCAAAATGAAGTTCGATGTTTTTAAATGAGTTTTCTTCCATTTTATATATATTTGCAACACTCTTCCTCCTCTTAAAAAAAAATATTTCATACGGACAAAAATGACCCCAGAGGCTAGCTTCCGAGACACTAATAACGTAATAAGAATAACTTTACACATTTGCATTCAAGTTTTACATTTTTCACGGCAGAGAACACCTCGCGGTCACCACTTGGCGCCTCCGTCACCATATCATCGTGCAAAGAATGACGGTAGAGTAGGCGTTTTCTGGTTCTTGTAACTTTCACACCTTATATTAATAATCTCTTCTCTCGCTCCTCGCGTCTCTCCTCCTCTCTCTCATTCTCTCTCATATCATACTTATACTTGTTCTCTTCTTCCCTTCATCTCTATCTCTCTCTCTCTCTCTCTCTCTCTCTCTCTCTCTCTCTCTCTCTCTCTCTCTCTCTCTCTCTCTCTCTCTCTCTCTCTCTCTCTCTCTCTCTCTCTCTCTCTCTCTCTCTCTCTCTCTCTCTCTCTCTCTCTCTCTCTCTCTCTCTCTCTCTCTCTCTCTCACACGCATCCTGTTTAGCCTTCCTGCTTACCTCTCCCTCTCTTCCTCCTCCTCTTCCGTTCTGCTTCACATTCAACACTTTTATCTTCACATCTTCATCATTTATTTGGTTTAATTCAATGCAGATCCTTCTTTTTTTGTTCACCTCACTTGATTTCTCCTCCGCATTTTCCTTTCTATTCTCACCCCCTTTAATTCCCTTCTTTCCTTTCCTCACAATTGAATTTTCTCCCTCTCTCAATCTCCCCCTCTCCCAATCCCTTCCTTCCTCCCCTCCACCCCTCTCACCTGTTCCTCCCGCCCTCGCCTCTCAGGTATTCCTCTACTTAATTAACTTCAACACTTGGTTTTTCCCTGTGTGTTTGCCATTGTCGCGTATCTCCTTTTGATCTTGTTAAGTTTATGTGTGAACTTTTGTGTGCGTGCGACTCTGTGTATGTATTCATCTTCAAAAAGCGTTTTTGTGTGTGTGTCTGTGTGTGTGTGTGTGTGTGCGTGTGTGTGTGTATGTGTGTGTTTGTGTGTGTTTGTGTGTGTGTGTGTGTGTGTGTTTGTGTGTGTGTGTATGTGAGTGTGTCTAAATATATTATGTTTGTGAGGATATAAGTGTGAGTATATTTGCGTTTCGTATAAGGTAAACATTAATGATCATTTGATAAACTTATATTTCAAGCATAAATATCAATCATAAACTTATATTTTCAATCATAATTTGATAGACTTATATTTAACATTTATATTTATCAATATTAATTTTAAAAGGACGAGGATGTTGCCAAATAACCAGGCAGGGAAAATAATTTAAGCTAATTAACCAGTCAGTCAGTTAGTCACCTAACAGTCCTATTACCTTTATCATACGTATCTCCTCAGCCCACCAGTGGCCCAAGCTATAGCCAGCTCTGTGGGTGTAGTGGGCTTGACACCGCGGGAAAGAAGCGATCACCTGGCCTGGCCCTGGAGCCCCCTACACCCGCCCCTCATAGGCCGCCACCAGGGGACCCAGAAACACGACAAGGAGCGACGCAGCAGACCAGAGCGACAGCACGAGCCAGGTAAGGAGGAGGACCCGCTGATTAAGTCCTGTGGTTTGTTTACGTGGCGGCGCTGAACACACTAGGCGCTGGCTGGGAGGCGTGAGGCGAGGCGGGACAAGTGACTAGTAGTGGAAGCTGTGACTCCGTGGTGCTGGTACTTCATGGGTGACCTGAGACGCTGGAAATGAGCGAGGGAGTGGCCTTAACAAGTGATTTGTTTTGAGTTTGACCTATGACTCCAAACGTTCACTTCAGGAGGGAAAAATGAGTGTGGCGGGCATGTATGTGCGTGCTTGTGTGCGTGCGTGTGATGTACCAAGTTGCGACTCATATGATGGGAAAAAAGTCCGCAGTGAATGAAAAAGCATAACAATTGGTGATTACATGAAGATGATGTTGGCTTGGATTGACAAGTCTAGTCTGGTCACACTTGAATAAAGAAAATATAGTATATATTGGAGATTTTTTTAAAATTATGTTTGCTGCGAGAGTAGTACAATACATTACAGACGGTTATGTGTTAAGAGATTAATGCACGAATAAAAGAGTGTTAGAAACAAGAGAAAAATAGAGAAAATAATAAAGAAATTATATCTGCATATTACAAGACTGGTATATTAATATACTGAGTCGAAAGTCTTAAGTTATCAAAGAAAATCTAGATACGTAAAAATGTGTACAAAATGCAGTGTGTTTTGTGGAGGTATGAACAATGGGTTGTGGAAAAAGCCTGAAAAAAGCAGTCACGAGAAACAAAGTGTGCAGTGCTGAATAAAAATGTTATATCGTCAAAGGAAACTAAGAAGTGAATCAGATAACATGTTGATTATCTAGAGAGAATAAAGCTGCAATGGAGGTCCTGAATGTGTCCCGCCGCCGTGATATCAAATATGAAGTTGAAGATAAGAACAAATCCCTCGATCTCCATCACCTGACACTCAAGGAGATAACGGCGTCTGGTAATCCGTGACCAACTCCACGTGGAAAACAGGATAACACAGATAAGATTATTGCGTTGAAACGTTATGGACGCTGCCGCTGCCATTGTCGCCGCCCTATCTGCTGTTGCTGCTGCTGTTATCTGCTGCTGCTACTGCCTCCGCTGCTGCTGTTGCTGCTGCACGTCAGGTCTGCTTCGGCGTGAGCTGTGTACATAGTAAGTAAAGTAGCTCGAGGAAAAAACGGACAAAAAGGGTAAATATAAAAACTCAAAAGTTAGAGCAGAAAGTGAAGGATCTCTAGAGGGTGGACGGAATAGCCATTCCAAGCTTCCCCGAGTTGACCGTAAAATGCGGGTGTGTGCGAGGCTGGCGGAGTGTTGTTCATGTTTACCCGCGTCGATAACAAGGTGTAAACAGGCCCGGCGGAGGCTGGCAACGCCGTCATTGCTCCGAGCACCGAGATCGTGAGGTACTGAAGGCGGTGAAGCGTCAAACCCACCACTGGTAATAACTGATGTGTGTGTGTGTGTGTGTGTGTGTGCGTACGTGCGTGTGTGCGTGCGTGTGGGTTGTTCCTAAGTTTTGTTCTAGCTCCACCATGAGTTCCGAGGTGTTTCTTGTGCATAAATGTATCTGTATCGAGAACACTGACAATAATGTATCGAGAACACTGACAATAACATGCAGTCTGACACAGGTTGTGCTGCTACCGCCTTGTGGAACAGTGGACCAGCAAGGGGCTCGAAGCACTCGATCCACCCGGCCTGAACCACCTCCCCTCTGGTTGGTGTCTTCCCCCCCTCGGCTCCTCCCGGTGAATGGGGGAAGAGGGGTTGCTGCTCAGCTGCTTGAAATAGTTCACCGTACGAGGCACGTATGTGTTCTGTTTTGGTTCATGCATGGCTGCGTTCATATTTAAGCAATATCATATATTTTTCCCTCCTCGCTGAAAAAGAGTAGCGTGGGCTGCTGCGAGGCGAGGCTCTGTATCACCGAAGCCTGAACCCCGACCCTCGACACCACTGAGCGATATTTATACCTATCCGCCATAAAGAGGCACTATTTAATACAATTATAACTTATATATAAAGAAGAAGAAGCGTGCTTGAGCGTTGGCTGAGTGTGTATTAAACTCCCTCCTAGAGAATTACATGCTGTGGAATTCTTATGAAAAGTAATGGGTGTACCGTGGCTTCATTTTAGCGTTGAGGTTACCCACTCCCGACACAGAGGAGTGAAGGAAGACCTGCAGCCGCGAGGCGCGCGGAGGCAGAGACGCGGAACCCTGACTCACCTGGTGCTCCGTAACCCTAACAACCCATACCACATCATGGAAAAAAAAAAAATATATATATATATATAAGAAAATACAGTAACAGCTTAATGATAACCAAAAAATATTTTACTCATAAAACACTATACGCTCAGTAATCCCAGCGGCACCTGATAACGCCTAAAAGCACATTAATGCATTACTCCTGAGCCGGGTGAGCCACGGTTCCCTCTGGCTCAGCGTGACCTGGCCAGCGGCGGGCGAAAGGCGCTACGCGCTTTTTTTTTTTTTTTTTTCCTATTGCTTTCTCTTAAGAGAGAAGCACGGGCTAAATATAAAGCCCGTCATAGTCTTCGGTATTTATAAATGTTAACGGGGGGGAGGGTAGGAGGAAACAAGGGCAGCGAGCGTAGGTAAAGGTGAGGAGGCAACGACACGTGCAGCCCGTACATAATCCGGCTCTGGGGAGGCAGGGATCAGATGGCGAAGTGAGTGGGATGCTGGGCAGGTAGTGCTCAAGGGGATTTTGTGGCTCTGCGAAACAGTGAGGACAGGGGGCAGGGGCATCACCAAGTATTTGGGTGGAGCAATGGAAGCTTAGTCGGACCAGCTGTCGTACTACAGGTGGAGTGAACCGAGAAAGGTAGAGGTTAGGCGTTTGTCTGTTGGCTGTGATGTAACATGTGGCAGAACGAGAGCCATGCTCCACAGCGTCGTTGAGAAGAAGTTGGGAGGCCTGAAGAGCAGCTCGGTTGACAGAAGACTTTATCTGGGCGTAGCTGGGGAGGAGGGGAAAGGTAACTTCCGGCGCTGTGCTGGCTCTGCGTGCTGCCTCGTCTGCTCGTTCGTTAACAGATACACCGACATGGCTTGGCACCCAATGAAGGAAAACATCTGCGTTTAGGCGATACAATGTCAGGAGATGATGGTGGGTGGAAGACAGGAGTTGGACATTGTCTTTGAAGGTGGTAGCATTAAGGGAGTGAAGAGCAGAGAGTGAGTCAGTGAAAAGGCGAATTTCAGGAACGGGTGACTCACAAGCATGGTGAAGGGCAGATAGCAGCGCCACAAGTTCCGCTTGGAATGCAGAAGAATTGTCAGGGAGACGAAGTGATCGCTGGAGAGCACCACTGACAAATGCGGAACCAGACACGGGTGGCGGGAGTAGAAAGAGGGGCGATTGTGGCTAGACTCTCTTGGCGGAGAAGGGCAGGTAGTTGTTGTTTTGGGTGAGTTCGAGACGGGAAAATGACCTGGAAGGTCTTGGGGGCCCAAGGAGGCGGCGGAAAATGGTCTGGGACGGCCAGATCCGGATCACAACGGACAAAGTCAGCCACTCCAAGCACTCGTGCAGCATCAGCCATGGCGTGGACCCAGTCGCCATCGGGGCGGGTATTCGAAGGACGCTGGAAGCCGTGGCGAAGGTGGGCCGCAAGACTGGAGTTGGGGCGGGTCTTGAGGTACCTGGCCATAGCTAGTGCTGCTCTAGCGTAGATGCGGTGTCTGATGGTGGGGAGTCTGCATTCTGCGAGCATGGTGACGATGCGTGTCCAGCGAGGAGCATTCAGGATGGCCAGCATTGCATCATTCTGAGCCACCTCTAGGGACTGAAAGAGAGCATCCGAGAGGACAGGAAGGCAGGGGGCACAGTAATCGATAAGAGAACGAATGGCGGCTATGTAAAAGAGGCGGGTGGTGTTGCAGGGCGCAGTTGCCGCCGCGAGAGAGGAAAAGAAGAACCTTGGTGCGTGCTTTGACACGTTCTCGAACATAGCGGACATGTGTTGTGAAGGACAGTTTCGAGTCGAGCCAAATGCCAATGTATTGATGTGTGGGGGCGTACTGTAGGACAATGCGACCGAGCTGGAGTGGCTGAGGAGGTGGAGGTTGGCCAAAGGTCATATAGCGAGATTTGTCCGGGTTGAGTTTGAGCCCCAGAGAGGCGCAGCGTTGTTGGAGGCAGTCTAAGGCTGCTGATATCTGTTGAGGTTGGCACCGTCCAGGAAAAACGAGGGCCAAGTCGTCAGCATAGCAAAGAAGCTGAACTCCTCTCTCATAGTTAGTGGTGAACAGCCCTTCCATCATGAGGATGTTGAATAGGAAAGGGCTCAGACAGCTGCCTTGAGGAGTGCCTAGGCTGTGGGGGCGAGGTGTTGAGAGCCTTCCTTTAAAGCGCACCCGGGCTGAGCGATCTGTGAGGAAGTCAGAGAGCCATTGAAGAAGGCAGCCGCGTACTCCCTTTATGGCGAGAAGTTCCAGGATGACAGAGGGATTTGCTAGTTCAAAGGCCTTCTTGAGGTCAAAATATATAACAAGGCCTGACCGGAAACGCAGGGCACCAAGAAGGGTCATGAGGCACGTAGTTGTGCTCCTGTTCGCCTGGTAAGCAAAAAGGGAGGGGTGGAGCTCGCCAATCTGCCACTTCAGACGCACCAGAACCAAGCGCTCCAGGATCTTCGAGGGGCAGCTGAGTAGAGAAATCGGTCTCATGGCTCCAGGGTCTTTGGGCTTGGGGATTGGCTGGATGGTGGCCGTTTTCCAGGAAGCAGGCAACGTTCCAGTTGCAAAGGAGAAGTTGAAGAGTGCAGGGAGGGCAGCCTTGCCCTTGAGGCCGAGGTGATAGAGCATAGAGTAGGTGACTTGGTCTGATCCGGAAGCGGTGCCTAGCCGGTTATGCAAGGCCGCAGTCAACTCATCTGTGGTGAATGGTGCATCATTCTCCGCTTCTTCTGCGCAGGCAGCGTGAATGGTGGCAGTGCGGGAACCAGCAAGAAGTTGTTGCATATGCCGGGTCTCAGAAGGAAGAGTGGCTTGGGAAGTGCGGGCAGCGAAAAGTTCTGCCAGTCTTTCGGCTTCCTCAGCTGGAGCAGGATGAGTGGGCAGCGGAGGAGGACCAGAGGAGTATATGGCTCGAACGCGTCTCCACATACATCCGAGGGGTGTGTGGGAAGAGATACCCTGGTTTCCAGTGGAGGAGAGCATGGCTGCGGAGGCGGGTCTTGACTGCCTGTGCATGACGAACAACGATTTGGAGGTAGCTGCGGGTGGAAGGGGAAGGGTGGCGACAGAACTGTTTGCGAGCGGCATTAACACGGTGGTTGATTTCCTTAAGCCTGGGGCAGTAGATCCAACGGTCCTTATAGAGGCAGGCATGGGGTTTGCTGACAGGAATGGAAAGGTGGGCTGCTTGAAGGATGATAGCAGAGAGCCTGTCTGCTTGAGCGTCAAGAGGTAAGGTGTGGAGCTCGTTGGTAAAAAGATCCGCAGATGAGCTCAGAAACAATTCACATTTGGCACCTCGCATATGAAAGCGGGGATGTTGCGGTGGAGTTGGAGCAAGAGCTACATGGATATCCACCAGCCCCCTGAAGTGATCACTGGTGAGGAGGGGATGAATAGCCCATGAAGACCTGGGCCCTAGGCAGGCGGATACAATGGCAGGGGCCAATCTGCCTTCGTTAATGTGTGTGGGGATAGAGACATCGTTGAGAAGTGTGACCAGGTCAGAATCATGCAGCATCCCATGTAGGTGACGACCGGCTTCATTTGCTGGTAAACGAGAGGCCAGCATGGGATGATGTGCATTAAGGTCACCCGCTAGAACCAACGGCTCGTTTACAGCAAGAGCAAAAAGGTCAGCGAGGTCCAAGTAGCCGTGGCGGTGCGGTACAAATTGTATATGTGAAGAGGGAAGTGTGGGAGGTGTAGGGTAGCTGCAAGGACTTCCACCCTCTCACTGCAGTGGATGGGGGTGTCAACGCGTAGGCAACGAAGGTTTTGTTTGGTAAAGATAGTTAGTCCTTGGGAGGTACCGGGAGTACGAGGGATATGAAAAGCTAACCGTAATCCCACAAGACAGGGAAATACTAGTTCAGGAAACAATGCTGTTTCCCGCGGTGCGGCACAAAATACTTCCTACTGTCTTATCCATGAGTGTTCCGGACACTCTATGGAGAATTGCTATGCGGTTTCAAATTTAAAGACTCGAAAGCGTCAGTACCGAAATAACACTCAGTCGGGGGAAGCTGCACGCCCAGCACAAACCAGACCAGGCTAGTAAATACAACTGGTATAATTGATAATACTGCAACTCGGTTAAATGACGGAAAAATTATTTCATTTTTAATTGCCGCTTGCAGTCAAGCCAATATTTTGGCTCTACCAACCAGATTAGGATCCGTGAGAGCATCGTTCGCGGTGGACACGGGCGCAGCTGTTAACGTGCTATCCGAAAAGGCTTACCTTGCACTCAAACGCGCGTCACGTGGCAGCCGCTGGCCTCATAAACCAAAAGACTTAATATAATGAGAGTTACTAACGGTCCTCTTAATATATTAGGAGTTGTTCGTCTGCCCGTTAGGTTAGGAAAAGGTACGCATACTATTCGTTTGAACTTTTACGTGGCTTCTAATTTTACGTTGCCCTCGGATGGATTATTGGGCTGAGCTTCTTTGGGAGCGAACCGGATAATACCAATACCATAAGGTTCTTAGGGAGGAATTTCAAAGCGATGGAACAACCCATTTGCTTAACTTCCCAAATAAGGTAGTTCCTTCTAATGCACCAACCGTTCCTAGAGTTCAGGTTTCTACTGATGAATTAATAAATGGAACACCGCCTCAGTCTGAAACGAATTCGCGCGTAGAATTTGCTAATACCCTGCCTTCAAATTCGTATTATCAAACAAAGGTAACTGATCCTAAGGAAATGTGGAAAATCGTAAATGCCACGGTAATTGGTAATCATGTTATTCCCCATCGTACGGCAGTGCACATTCCCGTATCAGTTTCAAATACCACATTGGGTTGTGAAATCTGTATATAAGGCCCCAGCCAATTGAACAGACTAACAGTGGAAGCAACCCTAAGTGAAATTCGTGAAGGAAATACAGCCGTCGCTCTTGTTGTTAATGTGACTGGCGGTTCTGTCAAACTTAGACAGGGAGTACATTTAAGCCGTGCGTTAGCTTTTGGCAGACAGGTAGTGCCATAACCTTTAGGCTTACCTACGTCAGTTCGGTAACTCCGTCGTCCAGCAACTCAAATTTGGCTCAAGCACAAACGCTTGACTCACTTGTCACAATTGTGGATTATCCCGAGTACAAGCCTTCATTGATACAACTGCTTAAGCGGTACCGTGATGTTATAGCCTTGCCCGGATAACCGTTAGGTTCAACTGATAAAACTAGCCACCACATTAAACTAAAATTTTGAACACATCCTGTGTATATTCTAGGATATCGTCTACCTCACAGTCAGACTAATTGTTGATGAGCAGATTCAAGATATGTTGCATCAGGGTGTTATCCCAAATTCCCGTTCACCTTGGAACACGCCTCTATTCCTCGTATTGACTCACGCTGTCACAGGCTCAAATTAAGTAAACACACCGTAACTTTTCCCTTTACTTAACATTAAATAACCGTCACCAACATATGGTAATAAAGTACACAGGTAGCTGGATCACAAACAAATAATACGTTGCCAAAGGAGGACAACGTAAAGTGGAGGACATGTGAAGCAGCACCGAACCAGGAGGACGAGTCGTAGGGTTACTAAACCTCGTAACCCATGCAGGTAGACGAGGCGGCTGGCCAGGGCGTAGGTGAGGTCCGTAGCTCCTGTAACCCATACAGGTAGACGATGCGGCTGGTCAGGGTGTAGGTGAGGTCTGTAGCTCCCTGTAAACCGTACAGGTAGACAAGGCGGCTGGCTAGGGCGTAGGTGAGGTCCGTAGCTCCATGAGTGCTGTGTGGAGTGTGTGAGTGCGGTCGCAGGAATCTCTCGCTGTCCCTGTCCATCCTCGTTATATACCCGACGGTCCACGTGACTCCTGTGACGTGGCCGTGAAGAAGGTGCTGCCCCCTTGTGGTGGTGATTCATTGAACCGTCTTGCTTCGAAGCTTCGGGGCACCGCAGTACTCCCCCCCTCAGGCAAATCCACCCGTTGGAATTACGATCTGAGAAAGAAACGGTCATGAGAAGACGTGGTGATGAAAGATGCATAACTCTCTGGTGGGCGAGACAGTCTACCACTCCTGGTAACTGTTCTTGGTCGCAGATGTTCAGGGGAAGGAATTTCATCATCTCTTGGCAGCTGTGAGTCATTGTGATCATCAGGAGGTGTAATAGGTATATAAATATGACCAGGAGTCTGTTTATAGGGAGCAACAGGCGGAGAAGGGCGATGAGCCAGGCCAGGAGGCTGTAGCGGAAGTGTACGAGTATCTGGTGGCTGAGTGTGAGGGATAGGATGAGGTACATCATGTTGTATATTAGCTGGCTTTAGACGATCCACAGAGCCATTATCCTGGCGGCTTCCTCGACTTACAGTAAAGTACTTATCGTGTCTAGATAGCACCTTCAAGGGACCGTCACACGGGCGATCAAGTGGACGGAGTCGGACGTCAGGTCGTATCCATACATACTCGGCACGCTCTAGATCACGACGCGGGACGTAGGAAACATGTCTTGTAGGCTGGCGAGGTGCAATAGGAAACAACCTGAAAGTGATCTGACGGAGAGAGAATAGAAACATGTGCTTGTCCATACAGTGCTCCTTGTCAACCCCTGCGGAGAACTCTCCCGGTAGGCTTAGGGTCTGGCCGAACGTAAGCTCTGCGGGACTGGCTTTGAGATCTTCCTTAGTTGTAGTGTAAGGGCGAGCTGTACCAATGGCAAAGAGTCCACCCAGCGGTACGGATGAGGTTGAGCCTTAAGGGCGTCCTTGAGATGGCGATGAAAACGTTCAACCATTCCGTTAGCCTGTGGATGATAAGCAGTTGTGTGATTGTGAGTAGTGCCTAGAAAAGTTAGTAACTCCTCCCACAAATGTGATTCAAACTGGTCTCCGCGGTCTGTGATGACTGTAGTAGGTGCACCACAGTGAGAGACCCATCCCGGGAGGAATGCTAAAGCCGTCGATTCTGCAGAGATGTCCGGCATAGGCATGCAGTAGTCCATCTAGTGAAACGATCGATACACGTTAAGATATACCTGTACCCTCTGGACGGAGACCAAGGTCCTACAATATCCACATGAACAGTCTGGAACCTACATCTTGGTAAAGAAAAGGGTTGCAGCGGAGCCTTCACGTGGCGAAGAAGCTTTGATGCCTGACACGAGAGACACTGTTAACCAGGAACGAGCATCTGCTCGAATACGTGGCCATACTACTGTCCGAGTTAAGAGTCGCTGGGTAGCCTTGACTCCCGGGTAGCTCATGTTGTGCAAGTGGTTGAACAACATTCGTCGTTGAGATCTTGGGATGAATGGTCTGGCCTCTCCACACGACACGGCACACCATAACTGAAGTGTTATCCCAGGCACTTGAAATGGAGTAACTGAAGTGGCAATGGATCTCTCTTGAACACGGCCATCTCTTCGTATGTCTCTTGAGCGATAGCGATCTGTTGGTAATCAAGAGGCACTGGGTATTGATAAATATTATAGATGAAGCGCCAGAGGGCATCAGCCACAGGGTTCTCAACTCCGCCAACAAGGCGGATGTCAGTCGTGAACTCCGAAATATAGGAGAGCTGTCGCTGAACCCGTGGAGTGGAGTATATGCATCGGACGGAAGTGCCATAGCGAAAGTCAAAGGCTTGTGATCACAGAGAATGTAAAACTGCCTACCCTCTAGTAGGTGTTTGAAGTGCCGCACGGCCATGTATATCACCAATAGTTCCCTATCATATGTACTGTACTTGACTTAGGTAGTATCGAGGCGCTGGGAGTAGAAACCAATAGGCGATACTTCACCTGTACTGATCTGCTGAAGCACTGCGCCGACCGCAGTAAAAGAGGCGTCGGTAGTAAGAAAGACCTGTGCTTCAGGGTCTGGATAAGCAAGACGAGGAAGCCGTGCTATATCCTCCTTTATGATTGTGAAAGCAGTAGCAGCCTCTTGTGACCACTTCAGCGGGGCTGTCGATCTGTGGGGAATACCCTTCAGAAGGTCATGTAACGGGAGTAACGTATCTGCTGCTTTGGGGAGGAAACGGTAGTAGTAATTTACAATACCCAGAAACTCCCTGAGCTGTCTTGCAGAAGTTGGTTGTGGGAACTGACGAATAGCATCTACTTTCTGTGACAATGGAGTAATACCTTCTTTACTCACCCGATGTCCTAAAAAATCAACGGCTTCCACCCCAAAAACACACTTCGCTGGATGGATTTTGATGTTATTGTCTCGAAGGCGTAGCAAAAGCTGCTGAATATGGATGCGATGTTCCTCCTTACTGCTGGATGCCACTAGAATATCATCAATATTCACAGTGGCAAAATCAAGGTTGCGCAAGACATGGTCCATATAGCGTTGAAAGGTTTGTGCCGCATTCCGTAAACCAAAATTCATATACCTGAATTCGTACAGTCCAAAAGGCGTAGTTATAGCTGTTTTGTGTATGTCTGCAGGGTGAACTGGGATCTGATGGAAGGCTCTCACTAGGTCTATCTTAGAAAAGATACTTTGTCCATTTAACTTCAGATGGAGATCCTGAATGTGTGGTATAGGGTACCTCTCCGGCACAGTAACCTTGTTCAGTGCCCTATACTCCCCACACGCACGCCACTCCTTACCAGAAGGCTTGAGGACCATATAGAGAAGTGACGCCCAACAGCTCTTCGATGGGTGTATCGTTCCATCCTAAACCCGTAAACTGCGGATACCTGTGTGACAATATCTCTGTGTACGCGGGACTTGTGCCAGTATTCTTATAGTCGCTAAACATACTTGAATGTGTATCAATGTATTCGCCATATATTTGTGCAACCGCTAAACCTTTTTTTTTTTGCTAAAGTCTTGTGGTTATTCTATGATTGTACTTGCAGGATGAAGAGCGTTGAAGTTTATGGAATTCATGGTACAGCTCGTTCACAGAAAACAGGCCGCAAGGGTCTTCCTCTCTAATCTCTCTGCCCGCGATAGGGAGAGACCTGCAGCACCTTCATCTTCCATGCTGGTCCCTGGTTCACTGAGCCTATGTGTGACCCTTGGGTCATTCTCAGGTAAAGTAGAGTTGCCAGATTTCACCGGCCGAAAGATTTGCCCACCTTTTTGAATTTGGCGGCCGCCCAATTGGGCATACTCGCGTTTTCTTAGTGAGTGACCAAATGGGCATAGCCGCGCTTTACGGGTTAAGAAGATAATCGAACTCTGCCTTCGCCGCTAGGAGTCGGGAGGGATGCAAGCGCCGTGGTCGAGCGTACACTGGTGGGCTTGTCGTCTCCATATGATGGAACACGTCATGGACAGTGGCTGATCGTCGTTGGAGAGGCTCTGTGAGAATAGGAAATTCTGGAAAGTTTACAATATCGGTATTATTATAAATGAGTGTGATACGTGGGCTCTCACATCTGGCAACGGTACTAACAATGGTGCCGTATGAGGACTGCTGTTTTAAGCAGCGATTGCCAGGGTCAACAAACAGCTTATAATAAGTAAGAAAATCGTATCCCAGTATGAGCTGAGTAACTTCTGCAACTACAAAAACCCATGGGAACTTACTGGGCAAAGTTAAATTCATCGTGATCCTCTCTGTGCCATAAGTCGCAATTGGTGTTCCGTTGGCCGCCACCAGAAGGCCGAACGCAGGTGGCGTATACTTGCGGTCATCCTGGGTAGGAGGGATAATGCTGACGGATGCTCCTGGGTCCACTAAGAAACTCTTGCCAATGCATTGGTTTCTTACACGTAGCAAAGACACAGAAGCGTCAAAAACTGCGGAGGAGCTCGCATTCACTTGCCCCCGCCGAACTCGTTTTCCCGATCACTGGCATGGCGGGCGGCACTGTCTGGCCCTGGCACCAAAGGTGGAATGGTACCAGCACAATTCAACGTTGGTAAAGGTACAAAACGATGGATGGGACGCACCTTTACCGTTGAGACTGTTACGCCCTCTATGTGGAACAAACGGGCGAGGCACTCTTATATTCATGCGCTCCTCAATGGCGTCCAGTCGTTGAAAGATTTGGCGAATCGGAGTGCCTGAAGTTTCAGCTCTAGGTAATCCTGCAGCACATACATGTTTATCCTCCGTAGTGTCTCCAGACATTAACGACCCCATATAAGGTGGTGGAGTCTCTGGGGGGCAGGCATGGCGACATTCCCTTGTTAGCTGTAGGTCCATTTTTGGAAAATATCTATCGGTGGAGAAAGTATTTACAACATTGGCTAATGCTGGACTAGGTGCAAGTGCGGTAGAATGAGTACGGTCTGACAATTGTGATATCATTCGATCGGCTGCAGAGACGAATGTAATAATAGATGTGCTATCATCAAAACAGGACAGAGCAACTCTTACCTCCCAAGGCAACTTCTGAATATACATGGATCGAAGCACTGCTGTTGGCAATGACATGTTGCACCGTATATCGATTAGTTGCATCAGCTGCCACAGAATAGACGGCCTCATGTCCCCCAAAGTCATGGTATACAGCTCCTGTAGATGATGCTGGTCTGGTCTTCGGTACACGTCTAACAGAGCACTCTTTAGAGCTGCGAATCTGCTAGAGTCCGGGGGCGAGGTAAGTGTGCTTTGTATGAGTGTGGCTACTTCGGTAGGCAAGGCACAGACAACAGCGTTGAATTTTTGTTGGTCGTTGGCCGAGGTGTTAGCCAGGTAGCCCTGGACGTGCAGCAGCCAATCCTGTACATTGTGGTGGAAGGACGGTAGTTTCAACCGCTCAGTCGCCATGTCACTCACTTCACAGTTCACTATTCAACGTGGGGCTCTACAGGTCACTCCGAGGTCACCAATTATGGACTCACGCTGTCACAGGCTCAAATGTAGTAAACACACCGTAACTTTGCCTGGTCGTTGGCCGAGGTGTTAACCAGGTAGCCCTGGACGTGCAGCAGCCAATCCTGTACATTGTGGTGGAAGGACGGTAGTTTCAACCGCTCAGTCGCCATGTCACTCACTTCACAGTTCACTATTCAACGTGGGGCTCTACAGGCCACTCCGAGGTCACCAATTATGGATTCACGCTGTCACAGGCTCAAATGTAGTAAACACACCGTAACTTTGCCCTTTACTTAACATTAAATAACCGTCACCAACATATGATAATAAAGTACACAGGTCACTGGATCACAAACAAATAATACGTTGCCACAAGGAAGACAACGTAAAGTGGAGGACATGTGAAGCAACACCGAACCAGGAGGACGAGTCGTAGGGTTACTAAACCTCGTAACCCATGCAGGTAGACGAGGCGGCTGGCCAGGGCGTAGGTGAGGTCCGTAGCTCCCTGTAACCCATACAGGTAGACGAGGCGGCTGGTCAGGGTGTAGGTGAGGTCCGTAGCTCCCTGTACACCATACAGGTAGACAAGGCGGCTGGCCAAGGCGTAGGTGAGGTCCGTAGCTCCGTGAGTGCTGTGTGGAGTGTGTGAGTGCGGTCGCAGGAATCTTTCACTGTCCCGGTCCATCCTCGTTATATACCCGACGGTCCACGTGACTCCTGTGACGTGGCCGTGAAGAAGGTGGTGCCCCCTTGGGGTAGTGATTCATTGAACTGCCTTGCTTCGAAACTTCGGGGCACCACACTCGTTCCAAAAAAGGACGGATAGTTTAGACCTGTAATTGATTTCAGGCGAGTAAATGAAGTCACGGAGGATGATAGGTATCCTTTACCTGTCTAAAAGACTTGCTAATGTCATTAGGACCTGGTAACACCATGTTCAGTAGCCTTGATTTGGTTAGTGGCTACTGGCAGATCCCATGTCTCCTGCATCTAGGGAAATTACTGCCTATAGCACTCCTAGTGGACACTACGAGTGGCTCAAAATGCCATTTGGTTTAGAGTCAGCCCCTATTACTTTTCAAAGAATGATTAAAAATTTATTTTCCGATATGCTAGGTAAATATGTCTATGCTTACCTTGATGATCTTATAATTTGTAGCAAAGACTCGGTGTCTCATTTTACTAATTTAGAAGCAATGCTCCTGCAGGTGAAAAATGCTGGACTCAAGACTAAACTGACTAAATGGGAATTCCTTAAGTCTAAAATCACCTTTTTAGGCCATGTGATAGACGGTGATGGACTTCATACAATGTCAGATAAAATAACTGCAGTTACACATTTCCCGCAACCCCAGAATATAGACTAATGTACGTTCTTTCATTGGGCTGTGTGGTTACTATAGATAATTTATATCGAATTTTGCAGCGGTTGCATCGCCCTTAACAAACCTATTAAAAAAGGACGTGCACTATAATTGGAACGCTGTACATGAAAAATCTTTTCAAGATCTAAAAGTCACCCTAACTACGGCCTCTGTCTTGGCATTCCCAGACTATAAAGTAAATTTTGTTCTTTACACGGATGCCTCTGCATTAGGGCTGGGTGCTGTATTGATGCAAACTGACGCAAGCGGAAAAACTCGCGCTGTTGCGTTCGCGAGTAAAACTTTACTTCCGGCAGAGTCTAATTACTCAGTAACTCACCAGGAATCATTCACAGTTGTCTGGGCTCTAAAAATTTAGGAATTATATCCTAGGCTTTGATATAACCGTAAATACTGATCACACAGCTATCACTGATGTTTTTTAAGGGAAAAACCTTTCAGTAAGACTCGCGCGTTGGTTTTTGACAATACAGGAATTCATTCCAAGTTTTAAGTACTTGCCAGGTCGAGCCAATGTTGTGGCTGATGCACTGTTTGGAAAGTACATGTTGGATTAGTGACGGACAAGTCCCCTGTAGTTCAAAAAATTCACTACATGAACTAGCTGTTGCCTAGCGTCAACATGACGTGTGGAGTAAAGTGATATATGCTCTGGAATCGGGTGAACAATCAACAGTACCTAAAATGCCCATTCCTTTTTCACAATTTTTCTTATCACCTCATCAGGTCCTTTGTAGATTTTGGCCAAATAAGCGGACCCAGGTGAGCCAATTTGTGATACCTGAGTCATTTGTACCTGTGGTACTGCAACTAGTTCATGATGCTGTAATAGCCGATCACCCGGGAATGGAGCATACCCTTGCTGCTGCCCGCAATAGTTATTTTTGGCCTAAAATGCTGTTAGATATTGATGCATATGTAGCTAAGTGTGTGAAATGTGCTGAGCATAAGGGTACGGTGCCAAAACCAGCACCAATTTTATAATATCCAACTCCTGGGCGTCCTTGGGACATTGTTGTTATTGATCTGTTACAGCTTCCTTCTAGTCGTCAAGGGTCTAAATACCTGTTATTATGTGTTGATCACTTCTCAAGGTATGTTGTTTTGGCCCCTGTGATGGATAAAACTGCCAAAGCGATTGCACACGCATTGATTGCCAACCTATTTTGCTCATACTCAGCTCCCCGAGTTTTAATGAGTGACAATAGCGCGGAATTTTAAAATGCCCTTCTTAACCCGTAAACTGCGGATACCTGTGTGACAATATCTCTGTGTGCGCGGGACTTGTGCTAGAATTCTTATAGTCGCTAAACAAACTTGAATGTGTATCAATGTATTCGCCATATATTTGTGCAACTGCAAAAACTTGTTTTTTTTGCTAAAGTCTTGTAGTTATTCTATGATTGTACTTGCAAGATGAAGAGGGCTGAGGTTTATGGAATCCATGGTACAGCTCGTTCACAGAAAACAGGCCGCAAGGGTCTTCCTCTCTAATCTCTCTGCCCGCGATAGGGAGAGACCTGTCAGCACCTTCACCTTCCATGCTGGTCACTGGGTCACTGAGCCTATGTGTGACCCCTGGGTCATTTTCAGGTAAAGTAGAGTTGCCAGATTTCACCGGCCGAAAAATTAGCCCACCTTTTTGAATTTGGCGGCCGCCCAATTGGGCATACTCGCGTTTTCTTAGTGAGAGACCAAATGGGCATAGCCGCGCTTTACGGGTTAATGAGATTTGTGGGCAGTTCCACATGAAACAAATATTCACGGTAACTTATCAGTAACGGTTTAATTGAGCGTGCAAACAGGAAAGTCCTGGAAGCTTTGCGCCCAGTTGTTGCTGGCTTGCTTGATATTTGGGAAGATTGGCTACCCCATGTTGCTGCATGCGTTAATTGTAATATTTGTGAGTCAACAGGTCAAACTCCTTATTTTGCTATTTTTTGGTATGGAGAAACGACTCTCATATGACTTGCTTAGTAGCCCTCAAAAACCTGTGTACAAAGTTGATGATTATGCTAAATGTCAACTTAAAGTTTTCTCAGACTTATATTCCGATGTCAGAAATAAATTACAGGCTTCCAAGACTGCTATATGTTCGCAACAACATCGGCGCTCTGCACCCGTTCAAATCAGGGTTGGTGACTCTGTCTTGATTCGAGTCCCGGAACGGAACTCTAAATTAGCTCCTAAAGTTGTGGGTCCACGCCTGGTAGTTAAGCAACTCCATGGAAATAAGTTTGATATTTTGGATCCATGGTTAAATACCTTAGAAGTCATTCACAGTGATCGACATAAACGTGTCGATCAAGGTGCTTGCCCATCTATTGCTGACACGGATTCGCAGTCATCTGGTGAAGCATCAGAGACCTCAGCAGTCTGGGTTCACGCCTGGTAAGTCAACAATGGACCGTATCCTAGCGCTTCGTGTCCTGGTGGAACGCCGACGTGAGTTTCGACAGGGGATGCTTGCAGCCTATGTTGATCTCAAGAAGGCATTTGACTCAGTGCATCGTGAGTCCCTTTGGGATCTTCTGCGACGTCGAGGGATTCCTGCAAGGACTATTGGTTTGATAACTGGTCTGTATTCTGGGACTGAGAGTGCTGTGAAGTGTGGGGCAGGCAGGTGTATCCAGCTTCTTCCCTGTGAATACAGGAGTGAGGCAAGGGTGCGTCCTTGCCCCATCACTTTTCAACGCTTGTATGGACTGGGTATTGGACAAGGTTGTAGACCAAAGTGATTGTGGAGCATCCGTCGGCAACACCAAGATCACTGATCTCGATTTTGCCGATGATGCAGTAATCTTTGCTGAGTCGCTGGAGGTCCTGGTGATGGCTCTCGAGGCGCTGCACGAGGAGGCAAAGCCTTTGGGACTTGAGGTGTCCTGGCTCAAGACCAAGGTCCAGGTGTTTGGAGACTTACTAGATGAAGCAGTACAGGCTGTTCATGCGTGTGGCGAAGACATTGAGATCTTGGAAAGTTTTACATACCTTGGTAGCGCAGTCCATAATGACGGCGGGTCACGTCAAGAAGTCTTACGGCGGATTGGCATAGCCCACGGTGCTATGGACTCGCTCAGCGGGAGTATTTGGCATTGTCGGTACCTGTGCAGAAGGACAAAGATCCGGATCTTCAAGTGGCTTGTGATCCCTGTCTTACTCTATGGTTGTGAGACATGGACACTAAATAGTGACTTGAAGAGACCAATCAATGCCTTTGGCAATAAGTGTCTTCGCAGAATCATGGGGTATCGCTGGGATGATTACGTGTCAAATCAGCGATTTCACCGTGAGACTGAATCGAGGCCTATTACCTGCATAGTCCGTCAGCACCAACTTCGGTTATATGGGCATGTGGCACGCTACCCTGAAACCGATCTTTCCGATCGGGTTGTATCTGTAAGAGACAATCCGGCGTGGAGGAGGCCAAGGGGGCGCCCACAAGGCTCGTGGCTGGGGCAAGTTGATGTTTCTTGTCGAGAGCTCCTTGGTATGGGAAAGGAGCCTGCATGGGAACTCGCGCGTGGTGACCTCCGGGAGTGGCGTCGTAGGGTGGGCGAGGCGACGCGATCCCCGGCGTATGCCCCCAATGATTGATTGATTGACATAAACGGACCAATGCCAAGCCTGATTTATGCTTAGTTGAAACTGATAAGCTTAGCGATGCTACGCGGCTTGAAACTAACAAATCTAATGCTCCTAATGACTATCCATCTCATGCTTACAATTTACGCCCGCGTAGATGATTGCTTGTCTTTCATTGCCTTTCTTAGACAAACTTTCGTGCATGATATTTGGTATAGGAATAAATGCATGAGTAACTGGAAGAAATTGGGTAAGGTATCTAACCTTCTTATCTTCTTTTATTGATATACTCATCAATTTAAATTGCATAGATATTAATTAATACACTTCAATTTAAACTTCAAGTAAAAGATCTTGCCTCTTTTATTGATACAATGAGGACGATCATTAGTAAGAACTAACACACAAATACTAACAAATATGGTTGACGCAGCGCGTGTAAGAGGAACTGCTTCACTCTTTCCTTTTATTGATTTTTATGCATGCCTAGGAAGTAGCGAAGTAGAACTGCCAGTTGACATCATTGTCTTAAATAGTTAGCAACACTATTACCCTCTTTTTGACTCAGTGCTAACGTCAGAAACCGTTGTTAAACATGTTTTTTATCCATCCGAACATGTGTTTGAAGTTCACAAAGTAGAGATAATAATAGTAAATACATATATAACGGAAACGGTTCATTATAGAAATATTTAATTGTGGGAATGGAATTATAATCAGAATGGAATAATTTTTAATTTCCGTTTTCGGTAAGTGAATCTGTTATGATACTGAATCAAACAAGTACTGTGGTGTAGATTAATAGTAAATATAACCAGTATTCTACTGGAAGCATGTCTGAATTGGATAGGTGCCGTACATAATATTTGATACTGTAATTATGCCCTGCATCTCTCTTTACCTTCTTACCTATAGGTGACGGTATTTGTGAGGTGGTGCTAACTCAGACAAATGCTTCTCAAGCCTTATCGTTACGTCCTTACACCCACTTGATTCCGAAACTATTTTTTTACAAAAGTTTCTTCGGACATCACTATTTCTTCTTTACACAAACATTCTATGTGTTTGTAGTATGTCCCGAAGGTGCAGTGTATCATAAAGTGCCCGGTCATTTCGCAATTTTCATGGCTTGCTATTTGCGCTCTGACTATTTGAAAATTTTTCCTGAAAAACTGCACAAAGGATTTGTAGCTAATTTCACTGCTCGACTTTTCCCTATTGACAGCTTGTAGTATATACATTTATCAAGCATTAAATATGTCACTAATAACATTTATGAGCTTACATTCTCTAATTTATCAGAATTGGAAACAGCTATACAGGACTATTTACCAGTCTACCTTAACCCAGCTGTTAATTTTCCTTCAATGATTATGCCAATCATAATTATCATTATTATAGTAATTCCATTTTGCCTTGTTGTTCGGAAAGCCCTATCTTTGTATGTTCTCCTGAAGGGCAAAATCCTACAAAATCTGGTAAATACATAATTGTAACATGGATACGTACATGTCTCTAGGATGGCGCGAGGTCGCGCCAGGTAGGTGACCGAGCGATGTTGACCTTTGTAGGTACATTGTAGGTACATATGTAATACTACAATTATATATTTAAGGCATGCACCTTTTCTAATAATAACCATGTTTAAGGTTACATATATATATGACATGACGCCCATGACGCCCATGCCACGTCACTGCCACGCCTACAACATATCCAGGCAGAGGGCACCACGTCACGGTGAAGGCTGCACCCTTGTTTACGTGAAGGCCACACCCTGACAGCCATGGGCACCCACTGCCGCGCCCTGGGAGACCGCAGATAACATAATACTGTCATACTGTCCGGACGCGTGTGTGTGTGTCATGAATAAGTGTGTCATGAACAATTGTGTTGTGGTTATAGCTTTTGTGCAAATTGACTATAAGAACAATATTTACATCGAGCCGTAAACCGGCCGATACATGTATTATTGGTAAGAAATAATAATTAAAAAATCTCACCACATATTTACCTCGCCCCCCGCTCGGCTTAAGACTATTCCACAATTACACAACCAGTAATTATATGTTAGTACGATATAAACAGCTAACATCTTGCTCTAGTGTAAAAATGGAAAGCTAATCATCCAATTGACAAAAAACAAAGACGTTTTTTACAACAAGGAAGCGAGAAAAAAAAAATGTGTACTTTGTTTCCCGTCTTTGTGAAGAAAACCGAGAGAGAGAGAGAGAGAGAGAGAGAGAGAGAGAGAGAGAGAGAGAGAGAGAGAGAGAGAGAGAGAGAGAGAGAGAGAGAGAGAGAGAGAGAGAGAGAGAGAAGAGAAGATAAAAGAGATGAGAGAGAGAGAAGAGAGAGAGAGAGAGAGAGAGAGAGGGAGAGAGAAAAAAACACTTATATCAACCCATAATTGCTAGTGATTTGTTATAATTACTTTACAGAAAAATACAAAATAACAAGAGAAAAGCCATAAATCATTATCTATATTCCCTTCTCCTAGTTATTCATCCCTTTGCCTTATTACCTTGTTTAATTTGTATATTTATCAGTGTTTTTCTTTCACACACACACACACACACACACACACACACACACAACAAACACACACACACACACACACACACACACACACACACACACACACACACACACACATTATTTAGGGAAATCCGTAGTGTAAGGGCTACCACGCTCGGCTCACAACCGAGAAGTCCCGGGTTCGATCCCCGGGCGGAGCGAAGACAGACGGGCGGTCTTTCTTAAATCCTGAGCCCCTGTCCACCCAGCAGTGAATGGGTACCGGGGTTAGCCGGGGTTGGTGACCCGCCTCCCGGGGTGATGGCTTCCCCCAACACTAAGCACTAAGGATGAATGATAAAAATGTTGATATGGAGACGGGGCCATACGAGCGTCGCTCTGGCCCTGTAAAATACAGCTAGATGAATACAACTAGATGAATACACACACACACACACACACACACACACACACACACACACACACACACACACACACACACACACAGAATAATGGGACAATCTTGGTGTATATGCAGGTGTAATGGCCAATAATAAGCGGCAGCGATAATATAAAAAGTTCATTCAATCACGTCGGGTTTACGGATGAATCCAATAACAACCCTTCATAAAACATAACAAATCTGAGCGTATTACACTGCCATCCACTGAACCTCTGCTTAACAGTTGGACAGACAGACAGGCAGACAGACAGACGGGCAGACACACAGATAGACAGACAGAGAGGCGGACAGCAGACAGACACAGAGAAACAGACAGACAGACAGACGGGAAGGCAGATATACCACGGATGTAGAAAAAGGTGAGATGCCTTGTCAGAGCCCCGCGCTTCACCAGAAAGTGAGGTCCGCCTGTCGGGCTGACGCCCCGCCCACGACTGGCAGATACTCGCTTGTCACAACACGCTGTGCGGTATTTCTATGGAGGTTGGATGGGTATTAAGCACATGTATTACAGCTTTTATTTAAGACATAAATAAGAACTACATAAAAAAGTAAAATATATGTACACAAATTATAATACTAAAATGACTATATACATAGAGTGATGGAGAGAGAGAGAGTGTGTGTATGCTACTGGCTAGTGAAGTGAATTCGTTTTGTGTATATCTGGCGACTCTAACTCAAACTCTGTCATGCAACTTGCCAGTGATCTGTTTCCCAGTATAGTGACACCTCACCTGTAAATATTTTTCGGCAACTGCCTTAGTTAGTAAGTGTAAGTGCTTTACATGGGGCTCTGTGTCAAACATATGCTCACTAAGATTAAGGAATATGCTTTTACTGACGTAAGTCTGCAATACTGCACTTACCACCTTATGGAAGTTCACTCTCACCAGTGTAAAATTTGGAGCTTTTGTGCTGCCCAAGAGTTCTCTAAAAAGTGTTTCACTTGTTACACAAATGTCTATTACGTCGTCTGTGGGATATATTACCCTCCCTTTGGTTTTAAGGTTGATAAGAGAGTGGATGAAGGAGGCAGTGGCATCTATCAAGTTCAAGAGTCAATACAGGCCTCGCAATGCAAGGATTTGCCAAGACTGTGCACCACGAAGCTGGCAATGTAGGCAACGATTTTGTTGGAGTACTTTGATAAGTGTGAAGCAGTGGGAAATATACACGTAATAATTTTCCTCTATATTATCTGTTTATTGGTTTCATCTTTAACTCTGCTTTTAACAAGATAAATGTTTATGATCATTACTGAATGTTGAGTCACTGCATCATTACATTGGCTAGGTACAGTTAGTATTGGTACAGATTCCAGTGGGAGGCAGTTACCACTCGCAATATCTAGCATATCATTACGGACCATCAACTTCTTATAGGCAGCATAAAACTGTCTGACTTGGATTATTATTGCATCCTCCCATATGCCTTACTTTCCCCAAAAACAGTTATATATGGTCTTGATTTAATTTGTACGTCATTAAAAACTTAAGTGTTGAACGATTAGATGCAATTAAGGTTTCATGTAGGATCTGAGAACTCCATATACAAAAAAGAAATCCAAGAAAGCCTGTTTTTCTATTTGACTTCAGAATCCCCAATCCATCAGATAATTTAAGTGACCTAATATACGTTTCTGCTTTCACCAAATTTTTGTTACATTATCAGAATTTTTCTTTTGAATTGGAGACTTGTTGCCACTTGCATTCAAATTCCTGGAATTCATTACGTCAAAAACAGTGTTGAACATCATAATTATATTTATAGTAGCTTCACAGCCCTCAAAATGACAAATTTGTTCCTGCAGACAAAATCTCAATGAATTAGCAACTGATTCACTGAGTAACTGTGCTGGTAATTTAACATAACTTTTCTTCTTCTCCACGCAACATGTGCAGCTCTCAGTTTATTCCCTAAATGAAGCTGTTCGTGGTGTTGAAGTTCATGCAACCTTCCAATGAAGTCCCACTTCACTAAGTTTCCACTCTCATCGACCAATATCTCCTTATCACCAAAACAGTTCCTCACAAGTTTCAACATGTGACAAGGATTTAGAAACACAAACACTGGCTGTTCTGTCACTGGGTGCTTAAAAGCTGATTCAATAGTGTCAAATGCAAAACTACACCCAAGATTATATTATTAATCATGGCTATATTGGATGCTGCGCCATCACAAGTTAAAGAAATAACTGTGACACCTGCAGAATGTAGCTTTGTTAAACATTGTGTGACTTAATTAGCTTTCTCCGCAGCACCAAGTCCTGCAATTAGGAAATATCCAACTTCCACATGCCATTTACTGACACAATCATGAATGTTAGAGCCTCTTTAGCTATGGAGAGACTATCGTCATCAATATCAGTCCCCATGTCAATATATCCATGAAATTTGCATTCTCCATGCTGAATGAATGAATGAAGGGAGCAGCCAGGGTTGGGTCAAGTTTGGTGCATAGTCAGCTAAGTCAGATCAGGGCAAGGGAGCGGCTTCTATATCATCAGCCTTTCTGCCAATCGTTGTATGGCCGCCGGCCTACCATAATGATCTCTCTTTTTCCGCGCCTCGGCATTTCCCCTTATTATACCTCCATGAGATAGACAGACAGAGAGACGGGCATATAGACAGATAGACAGGCATATAGACAGATAGACAGGCAGACATACAGACAGAAGGCAGACAGAGAGGCAGGCAGACTGACAGGCAGACAGAGAGACACACTGAGAGACAGATAGACAGATAGACAGACAGACAGACAGACAGACAGCAGACAGACATACAGTAATGTTGGTGGAACAGAGAAATATACAGACATATGACAAAGAAAGGTTGCATATATAAAAGCTTCCTTTCCCTCATTTGAAAGAGAGAGAGAGAGAGAGAGAGAGAGAGAGAGAGAGAGAGAGAGAGAGAGGAGAGGAGGAGGAGAGAGAGAGAGAGAGGAGAGAGAGAGAGAGAGAGAGAGAGAGAGAGAGAGAGGAAGAGAAAGAGATAGTGTGTGTGTGTTATCTAAGCTGTGTATATACGTATATCATGATAACAGATACGAGAAAGGTGCCTCCTTATCCTTGTTAAATGTATCACAGTTTTAGTGAATGGTGGTGGTGGTGCTCGTAAACGGGTGGCGGTGGTGGTGGTGGAGGTGGTAAGGGTGGTGGTGGTGGTGGTGGTGGTATGGGTGGTGGTGGTGGTGGTGGTGGTGGTGTCGTCTAAACCTTATCGCGTTTGCCTCTTACTCCAGCTCTACTTATCAAGGCTTGTAGATATCCCACTCCTTCCAAGGGTTATGTTAAGGCGTGATCATAATATATCATCGACGTTTATGCTTTATTTTGCAGAGCGTTGGGTAGCGTTACATCCCTCCCTCGCCCTTGTACAACGCTATGAGGCTTATTTGTATTGTCTAAGTATTTTAAGTCAGTAATTAAATCAGTAATAGGTCTGTATGTCAGTAAGTACGTTAGTAAGTAGGTCAGAAATTAGGTCAGTAAGTCAGTCAGTAAGCATTGTATTGCCGATCTTTACCAAGGAAGTATTCGGTGAAACTAATCACCCGCACTGAAGCTGGAATTTATTAATTTTATTCTTTTACGACTTGGCCGTCCTAACTGAAGGCCAAGTACCCGCCTCGTAGCATACCGGTGGCCTGGATGACAAAGAGAGAGGCGTAACATGCGAGGATGTGACGCTCTGTGACGCATTTATACTACTACTACTACTAATTATAATAATATAAATAATAATAACTTTATTTCACCCAAACAGGGCATATGTTAACAGATACATTGCTGACAAATTAGGAAACTGACACCACACACACACACACACACACACACACACACACACACACACACACACACACACACACAGACAGGGTGTATCTATATATGTATCTATATACGTATATGTGCGCAACGACATCACTTGCTCTCGTGCCCACGGTCTTGAATATTCCGAATTTTCTACCAAACTGCTTCGACTTCAATGTCACTCATACTAAATCTATCTGTGATGTATATCTCTCACCTAACTCCTCGGACTATGTAAAATTCTTCGACTATTTAACAACAAAGTGGAGCACATCTCATCTAATTTTCCTTTAGCAGAAATTTCCATTCATGGGGATTTCAATGTTCACCACCAGCATTGGCTATCATCTTCTTTCACTGACCAACTTGGTGAACAAGCCTACAGCTTTTCTATCCTCCAAGACCTAGAACAGCTGGTGCAGCATCCTACACGTATTCCTGACCGCCTTGGAGACACGCCCAACATTCTTGAACTTTTCCTAACTACTAACCCTTCTGTTTACTCTGTGAAACTATTCTCACCGTTGGATTCCTCCGATTACAATCTTATTTATGTAACCTGTCCTTTCGCTCCGGTGCCGCCTCGGGACCCACCTAAGCGGATGTGCTTATGGCATTTCAACTCAGCTAAGTGGGAAGACCTAAGGCAGTACTACTCTGATTTTCCATGGAATGATTACTGCTTCCATGTCAGAGACCCATCTCCTTGTACATAGCGCATAAATGAGGTCATAGTCTCTGGCAGGCATGGAGGCGTACATTCCACACACTTTCTCTAATCCTAAAGCCCGTCAACCATGGTTTAACTATGCTTGTTCTCATGCTATCCGAGATAGAGAGGCGGCTCAGATACGGTACAGTAACCATCCATCTCCTGAAACTCATGCCAATTATATTTCTGCCCGTATTCATGCCAAATCTATACTGCAACTTACCAAATTCTCCTTCATTCATAGAAAATGTCAAAATCTTTCTGAATCAAATTCATTTCGTGACTTCTGGCATCTAGCTAACAACATCTCTAACAAGTTTTCTTCTGCATCTTTCCCTCCTACGCTTCACCCAGATGGCTCCACAGCTGTCTCATCTATTTCTAAAGCTGAACTCTTCGCTCAAACCTTTGCTGAAAATTCCACTCTGGTTGATGAAGAGCTTGATCCTCCTTTTCCTCCCCCTTCTGACTATACTATGCCTGTTATTAAGATCCTTCGTAATGATGTTTTCTTTGCCTTTTCTGGCCTAGATCCTCGGAAGGCTTACAGTCCTGACGGAGTCCCTCCTATTGTTCTCAAAAACTGTGCTCCTGTGCTTGCACCTTGCCTGGTCAAACTTTTCCGTCTTTGTCTATCTACTTCCACCTTTCCTTCTTGCTGGAAGTTTGCTCACATCCAACCTGTTCCTAAGAAGGGTGACCGTTCTAATCCTTCAAACTACCGTCCTATAGCTTTGACTTCCTGCCTTTCTAAAGTTTTTGAATCTATACATAAAAAGAAGATTCTTAAGCATCTATCTGCTCACAATCTTCTATCTGATCGTCAGTACGGTTTCCGTAAAGGACGATCTACTGGCGATCTTCTAGCTTTCCTAACTGAATCTTGGTCATCCTCCTTTAGGGGTTTCGGTGAAACTTTTGCTGGTGCCCTTGACATATCAGAAGCTTTTGATAGAGTCTGGCACAAATCATTAATTTCCAAAAAAAAAACATTCGGTTTCTATCCTTCTCTCTGTACCTTCATCTTAAGTTTCCTTTCAAACCGTTCTATTGCAGCTACTGTAGACGGACATTGTTCTTCTTCTAAATCTATCAATAGTGGTGTTCCCCAGTGTTCTGTCCTATCATCCACTCTCTTTCTATTATTCATTAATGATCTTCTATGTCTAACTCAAAGCCATATCCACTCCTATGCTGATGATTCTACCCTGCATTTGTCAACGTCTTTTATTAGACGTCCAACTCAAGAGGAACTAAGTGATTCACGGAGAGATGCCACCGAGCACCTAACTTCTGATCTTATTATAATTTCTGATTGGGGCAAAGCAAACCTTGTTTTGTTCAATGCCTCAAAAACCCAATTTCTTCACCTATCTACTCGACAAAACCTACCAGATAGCTATCCCCTCTTCTTCAATGACACTCAACTATCTTCCTCTACAATGAACATTCAAGGACAAACCTGAACTGGAAATCTCACATCTCATTTCTTGCTAAAACAGCTTCTAAGAAGTTAGGTGTCCTGTGGCGTCTGCGTCCTTTTTTTCTCCCTAGCAGATGCTTGCTCTGTACAGGGGCCTTATCCGCACATGTATGGAGTATATCTCACATGTTTGGAGAGGATCCACTCATACAGCTCTCCTAAACAGGGTTGAGTCAAAAGTTTTTCGTCGCATCAATTTCCCTCCTCTGACTGACTGTCTTCAATCTGTAAATCACCGCCGGAATGTTGCTTCTATTGCTATCTTATACCGTTATTTTCATGCTCACTGCTCTTTTGAACTTGCTAACTGGAAGCCTCCCCCCCTCCCGTGGCCTCGCTGCACAAGACTTTCTACTCTTTCTCATCCCTATTCTGTCCATCTTCCTAATGCAAGAGTTAATCAGTATCTTTACTGTTTCATCCCTTTCGCTTGTAAACTCTGGAACTCTCTGCCTGTTTCAATTTTTCCACTTTCCTACGACTTAAATCTTTTCAATAGAAGAGTAACAAGACACCTCCTGAACTAAATTGGCCCACCCCTCATTTTGTATTATTCTCTTACTGTCTTCCTTATAGGGACTGGCAACTATGCGGGCTTTGTGTTACCTATTTTTGTTGTGCCCTTGGCCAGTTTTTTGTGATGTAAAAAAAAAAAATATATAAAGGCGATATAGGCGATAGTTTTTCTGCGGGGAAGCAAGATATATTTATCTTGCAAGATTTTTTTTTTAGCTTGCTCAAATTTTCATGCTGTTCAATCATCCTGAGAAGATGTTTGCCCGACCGGCAAGAGATTTCTTGCTGGAGCAAGAGAAGAAGTACGTTAGTGTAGTGCGTCAGCGTTCGGCTGACGTGGCGATGCTTTCTGCTTCAATAAAGGAATGAAAACAGTGTACTTTCGACAAAATCAAATCACTCTTTCTTATTTTAAGATCTTATCATAAAAGTTTTGAACAAATAAGGGAGGTTGCGGCGTGTATTTAAGGATAATATAATCGTCACAGCTGTATATATTTCTTTATTCGCATTCGAACAGCTGGAGTTAAAGGCTGGAATGTGTGACTTGACCGAAAATCAACAACCTCACACACCTCACTCTTAAGCCCCTTTCACACATTCTAGAGTAGCGCGCCGAATTGTGGCGACTCGTTACTCGCGAAAACACGTGGTAGCACTCTTAGGTAGTCGTGGATAGTCGCCATCAAGTCGTATCAAGTAGTGAGAGTCGTGGCAGGGTTGCGAGGTGTCTTGAGTATGCGTGCGAGGGGCTGGAAATTTTGGACATGTTCAAAATCTGACCGCGCAACGTCACGACGTATGGATGCGTAGCGGATACGTAAATGGGTCGTAACTACTAGTATCAACTCGTAGCGACTCGTCATTTATCGTAGTGACTCACTGCCTATACGTAGTGACTCAAGTAATGACGTAGTGACTCATTCGTAGTGATGGTTGCTCCGTAGTGTAGTGGTTAGCACGCTTAGTTCACAACCGCGAAGTCCCGGGTTGGATCCACGGGCGGAGCGGAGAAACATGTGCGGTCTCCTTAAAAACACCCGAGCCCCTGTCCACCCAGTAGTGAATGGATGACGGGGGTTAGCCGGGGGTTTGTGACGTACCCGCCTCCCGGGGTGAGGTCCAAATGACCCTGTATCTCACACGAGATAAAGATTTCCCTACCAGATCAGTCATGTCAAGCCACTGGGTCGTACAAACTCGTATCAAACTCTTGCAATGTCATAGAATCTCGTAAACGACTCATAGCAGCTCTTAGCGACACTCGTAACTATGCGTACAAACTCTTAGCAAAGTCGTACCAACGCGTACTAATTCGTGATTGGGTACACGAGAAACAACCTAAAAAACAGTGTCGGGTGTCAGTGTGGCCTTTTCTCCACGAGTAGACGCCGATTTGGGATTCGGCGCTACTCGGCTTGCTACTCTAGAATGTGTGAAAGGGGCTTCACCCGATTTACTGACAATACCATTGGATATTAAGAAACACTGAGCCCACTACCGGCTTCCTGAGGAAATTTTGCATCGCATTAGTATACATATATAACTGTAATGTAAGTGCAAGTATACAAACACAAGGGTTAAGTAAAACAGTGCAAAAATATTTTAACCCACTTGTTTGGTTTCAACTCGTCATTGCTCGGCTACTTATGATCACATTAAATTTATAAGCACGCTTCCTGAATCTGCACTCGTTTCTGACTAATAAGTCGGTATAGGATATGTCCCAGTGTGAAAATATATATAGGGTCAAAATAGTAATTTGATCTTGGTTTTCCTTAAATTTCAGCCGCTGTGTCGCCTTCTCATGGAGCAAGCGACGGTGAGCGTTTTCTGCGGGGGTAGAGCAAGAGGAAAGTGACCGCTTGCAAGCGAAAATTTATCTTGCTCCCCCGCAGAAAACGCCTTTAGCCTCCAGACCTTCATTTGTCTTAGTAACGGTGTGAACTACTACTGCTCGGTGGTTATTTGTTGATTTGAGACTTAAAAAACATTCGTGTAACATTTAAGACGGTAACAGCGATGATTATATTATATTCCTCAGTCAAAAGTCATGTTCGCAGTGCGTGACTTGCATTACGGTACACGCAAGTAACATAAAGTAGCAGTTTTGTTTGATAATTACAAACATGATAATAAACACGGAACGAAAATACATGTTCCACCACAAAGTCGTTGGTCTTGAGTTACGCCTGAGTGTGTCCGCCTCTCTGCTGATTAGTTGCCGATCCCCTTATGAGGCATTACCGACCAATGGGAAAAAGAAGGTGAAGCACTCTCTCGGGCAGCCAGGAGAGGCTGCTCTTAGGCATCAAAAATCCGTGGTAAATAAAGACGAAGAGAGTACAGAACTGCGTGGGACAAGGAATCAAAGGGCTCGCGGGCTGGTGATTGAAGATTGAAAGGGATTTAATTGGTTCGGGGAGTGCCAGATGCCAGGCTAAAGGGATCGGATGCTTTTTAATTATTTTTCTCGCGTAGTATCGGCTTTGCTCACCTCCACTCTGCGGCCAAGCGGGGATTTGTGCTTGTGCCTTATATCATTTGAAAGGCGGAAACCATCATATTTTTTTTTTCTCTCTCTCTCTCTCTCTCTCTCTCTCCTCTCTCTCTCTCCTCTCTCTCTCTCTCTCTCTTCCTTCTCTACAAATCTGTCAGTTACTTTTGTCTTGCCTCATTTTTTTTTCATCTCTCTCTCTCTCTCCTCTCTCTTCTCTCTCTCTCTCTCTCTCTCTCTCTCTCTCTCCTTCTCTTCTCTCTCTCTCTCTCTCTCGTCTCTCTCTCTCTCTCTCTCTCTCTCTCCTCTCTCTCTCTCTCTCTCTCTCTCTCTCTCTCTCTCTCTCCTCTCTCTCTCTCTCTCTCTCTCTCTCTCTCTCTCTCTCTCTCTCTCTCTCTCTCTCTCTCTCTCTTCTCTCTCTCTCTCTCCTCTCTCTCTCTCTCTTTTCTCTCTCTCTTGAGCTTATACGTTTGTGGAAAATCACGTGTTCTTACATTTCACTGTCGTCTTTTTTTTCTTTTTCTTGTATTGTTGCATTGTAACCATCATAATGGATATGCTGTAAGTGACACGAACGAGGGCACGTAGCAACACTCGCCGTAGTGAGTCAACTAAGATCACTGGCAAACCGATGTATCGGAGACTCGGCAGTATATAGTCCTTTAAGCCTTAACCCTTACAATTTATTGATGATAATAAGACAATCTCAATTGGCTTCTCGTTTCTGGTTTTATTGGACAAACTATACACAAAATAGATCTAATGAAAATACAGGATACCACTGCATATGGAGCGTTTACATTAACATTCAATATAATGATGTGAAAAGAAACATGTAACAACAAGGAATATACAGGTACAAAGACTGTGTTGCCAAATGGGTGTAATTATAACAGGCAGTTATTAAATTGTGTATGTATTTTGTAAGATGCTATGTTTACTTAGGTAACACCTCAAAAACCGAGAGAACTGGTAAGAAAGGAAAAAGGAAAACGGAACGGAAAGGTACACTGAAGTATTATCGCGCGTGCTGCTACAGTACTCCCCCTCTAGTTGCGAGGTAAGAGGAACAAACCTGTTGTCTTGGAACGACCCGGAACCACACTGGAAGTACTTCGTGGTCTTGCATCAGGTGTGGTTGCTGTAGAGTGGAGCAGGTACGCAGGTTTTACGCGGTCGATGGCGATAACGTCCAAAGGTCCTGTTGCGGTTGATGGTGAAGTTCTTCCTCGTCCTACGGTTGACTTCAAAGGGGCCCTGGTACGGTTGCTGAAGGGGCTTCTTGACTGCGTCTACCCTGACAAAGACGTGAGTGCAGCTGTCGAGGTCCTGGCTGACGAAGGTCTTGGAGGGAGAGGTGCGAGGCTACACAGGCTGAAGGTTCTGCATGGAGTCCTTGAGGCTGCTGGCGAAGTCCTGTACACTGTAAGGCCTGGAATCAGGTGTACTGATAAGGAGTTCACCTAGTAGCCGGAGTGTAGTTCCGTAGACGAACACAGCAGAGGAGTGGCCTAGATCTTCCTTCAGTGACGTTCGTATGCCAAGGAGGACAAGGGGTAGAGCAGCAGTCCAGTCTTCACGTTGGTGGGCTGAAGCTGCCAGAGAAGACTTGAGTTGCCGGTGGAAGCGTTCGATGAGACCGTTGGCTTGTGGGTGATAGCTGGCGGTCCTGTAGCGTCGAATGCCGAGCAGAGTCATGACGTTATTCCACATGCTAGACTCGAACTGGCTTCCACGGTCCGATGTGAGGCTGAGAGGGACACCGAATCTAGAGACCCACGTATTGATGAAAGCACGGACGACGGAGTCCGTTGTGATGTCCATAAGAGGTGCAGCTTCAGGCCAGCGGGTGAATCGGTCAGCGCAGGTAAGGATGTACCGGTAGCCGTTGGAGTAAGGCAGCGGGCCAACGATGTCGACGTGGACGTGGTCGAATCTCGAAGAGACTGGCATGAATGTTGCTGCAGGAGAGTGTGAGTGGCGTGTTACCTTTGAAGCTTGGCACTTGATGGAGGTGCGAGTCCATTGTCTGACATCCTTGTTGATGCCCAGCCAGATGAATCTGGAAGTTACCATGTGTTGCAACGCTCGGATGCCAGGGTGAGAGAGGTCGTGGAACTGACGGAAGAGACGGTAACGATGCTGCTTTGGAATGCACGGCCGGACAGCGTCAGTAGAGACATCAGCGTAGAATTGCTCTTTGGTCCCTGGAAGTTGGATCTTCTTCATCTTCAAGGCAGCATTCTCCTGGAGTTGCTGCAACTCAGCATCATTGGCTTGGTCAGCGGCAATGGCAGCATAGTCGATGCAAGAAGAGATGGCCGAGATGTTGCGTGACAGTGCATCAGCTGGAGCATTATGGGCACCCTTGACGTAGCGAATGTCAGTGGTGAACTGCGAGATGAATTCGATATGACGCAGTTGTCTCGGTATGTAGGTAGTCTTGTTGTTGACGTATGTAGTGGTTAGAGGCTTTTGGGCGGTGTAGACATGTAATCTGCGACCCTCGATGAAGTACCGGAATCTCTTGATCGCCTTGTAGATGGCAAGAAGTTCTCTGTCGAAGGCACTGTACTTCGTTTCGGCATTGTTGAACTTCTGGGAGAAGAAAGCGATGGGCTTCCAGTCTCCGTTGACGTACTGCTGCAGGACGGCACCAGCACCGATGCCTGAAGCATCTGTAGAGATGGAAGTGTCGGCATCTGGAGAAGGGAAGCTGAGCATCGAAACGTCACCAAGGGCCTTCTTAGCAGCGAGGAAGGTGTTGTCAGCGTCTGGGGTCCAGACGAGAGTGATGGACTGTCCTTTCTTGCAGGGCTTGATCATGGCATAGAGTGGCCGGAGAAGAAGTGAGCAGTTTGGGATGAAGCGGTTGTAGTAGTTCAGCATGCCCAGGAACTCCTTGAGCTGGCTTCGGGAACTGCTGGATGGACTCACACTTTGACTGGAGTGGAGTGATGCCTGCAGAGGAGACAGTGTGGCCAAGAAAGTCGACCGAAGGGACAACAAACACAGACTTGTCGATATTGATCTGGATCCCGTAGTCCTGCAGACGAGTGAAGATCTGCTGGAGATGCTGTCGGTGTTCTTCAGCGTCAGAACTGGCGATGAGAAGGTCGTCAATGCAGGCGAAGCAGAAAGGTATAGCTCGCAGGACCTTGTCCATGAAGCGCTGGAAAGTCTGGGCCGCGTTCCGTATCCAAATGGCATCCTGGTGTATTCAAACAAGCCAAACGGGGTGATGATGTCTGTCTTCGGGATGTCTTGTGGATTGACTGGAATCTGGTGAAACGCCTTGACGAGGTCGATCCTGGAGAAGATGGTACAGCCAGAGAGTTGAGAGGAGAACTCTTGAATGTTGGGTACTGGGTATCTGTCCATGACGGTGCGAGAGTTAAGTGCATGGTAGTCTCAATATGGTCTGATGTCACCGTTCTTCTTAGATACGATGTGTAGTGCAGAAGACCCGTTGCTGGAGCTGGGACGGATGATACCTTGACGCAGGAGAGACTCGAACTCGGACTTGGCTGCTTGGTAACGTTCTGGAGCTAGACGACGGGCCTTGGCGTAAGTCAGTGGTCCAGTAGTCTCGATGTGGTGCGTGACGTGGTGTTTTGCAGGGCCAGTTGCAGAGTAAGGCTGCGTGAGTGTCGGGAAGGACTTCAGCAGTTAAGCATACGGGCTGTCTGCACTAACGGTGGAGATGCGAGTGCTGTCGCCAGTGGTTGTTGCTGCTGAGGTCGCGACAGAAGTTAAAAGATCTTGGATTCGGTGATTCCTGATGTCGACGAGGAGGTCGAAGTGTGTAAAAAAATCGGCGCCCAAGATGGCTTGTGAGACTTCTCCGACATAGAAGGTCCACTCGAAGGAACGGCGAAGGTTGAGCTCCAGTCGCAGCGTCTGTCGCTTGTACACGGGTATCTTTGTACCGTTGGCGGCGTAGAGGTGCGTGACTGGTGATAGTGTCTTATGGCTTGCTGTTGCAGGTAGGACACTGACTTCAGCCCCTGCGTCGATGAGGAACCTGTTCCTGGAGAGTGGATCGTAGACGTAGAACAACGCTGACGAAGCATGGCGGACACTATGCGCCCTTAGTTGTCGCCGTTGCTGTTTAAAGTCTTGACTTACCTGCATAGTGTGTTGCACTCTATTGCGTCCTTTCCAAACCTTTGGTGGTAGAAGCAGAAGCCAGACTTGTCTCTAGAGTGGTTAGCAGATCTTGATCGCCGCCGGTAACGGTAGGGAGTTGTAGAACGGCGACGTGAGCGTTCTTCATTGAGCTGATACTGGATGGCGCTGACTTGTAGTGTAAGTTGAGACACAAGCTTGGCGAGTTGCTGAGTGTCCTGTTATACATCGATGCTTGCGACATGAGGTGTGACAGGTTTCCACGGGAAGAGACGCCATGAACTCGTCGGCAAGCTCGGCAACTTCTTCGTGAGAGAGTTTGCTCCTGATACTGAGGAGGTTGAGATGGATGGTGGGCGGCAGACGTTGGTAAAAGAGTTGCTTGAATAGGTCTTGGTCGAAAGACGTGTACTTGTCTCCGAGTAACTTCTTCATACGTCGTAGCAGGTCTGAGGGCTTCTCGTTGCCACGCTCTTCCTGCGACAGAAGCTCTTGAAGACGTGCAGCCACTGTAGATTCCAGGCGGGACAAAATGGCCGACTTGAGGTCTTCGTAAGGAGTCGCAGAGTCGACAGCCTTGCCAATGACGTCAGAGACTTGCGAGAGCACGTTCGGTGGCAGAAGAGCAGTGGCGTGGGAGAACGGAGTCAGGCTTACAGTGATGCGGGAAGCCTTGAAATTACTTTCCAAGATTGAGAACCACATGGAAGGGTCTTGGCTGCAGAATGGAGGTGCACGGAAGGCAACGTTAGCAGTCATGGTGGAGTCGTCGTTAGGCGGCATGGAGGCTAGTGGCGCTGTTGACGGTGATGGTGGCGGCGGCGAGGGGCAGGAGGCAGCGTCAGGCAGCAGGAAGCAGCGTCGGGCGGCAGGAGGCGCGCCGGGCGGCAGGAGTCAGCACGGGGCGGCAGGAGTCGACGACGCGGCGTCGGGAGGCAGGACGCGGCGCCCTGAGAGCGGAGTCCACAGCAGGGGGCGGCGTCGAATGCGGGGCTGCGTCTGCACTGGAGCCTGCCAGCGGTAGGGGCGGCGGCGGGGGCAGCGCCAGGGGCAACGCCAGGGGCGGCGGCAGGGGCAGCGGCAGGGGCGGCGGCAGGGGCAGCGCCAGAAGCAGCGCCAGGGGCTGCGCGGCAGGGGCAGCGCCAAGGGCAGCGCGGCAGGGGCAGCACCAGGGGCTGCGCGGCAGGGGCAGCGCCAAGGGCTGCGCAGCAGGGGCGGCATCAATGGCAGCGCGGCAGGGGCAGCGCCAAGGGCAGCGCGGCAGGGGCAGCGCCAGGGTCGGCGTGGCAGGGGCGGCGCCAAGGGCAGCGCAACTAGGGCAGCTGCGTAGTCCGCCAGTGCGGAGGACTGGCGATGTCCTTGCTACCCTAAGACTGGGTAGCTGGGGGCAGACCGCTAGCTTACACCTGCATGGTTAGGTGATAGCTGACAGCCGTCCTGTCGCCCTCGCCCCGAGCTGGGTGTTCGGGTCACTCCAGGGTTACCAATTGTTGCATTGTAACCATCATAATGGATATGGTGTAAGTGACACAAACGAGGGCACGTAGCAACACTCGCCGTAGTGAGTCAACTAAGGTCACTGGCAAACCGATGTCTCGGAGACTCGGCAGTATATAGTCCTTTAAGCCTTAACCCTTACAATTTATTGATGATAATAAGACAATCTCAATTGGCTTCTCTTTTCTGGTGTTATTGGTTTGATTTGTAAAGGTTTATTGTACAATTAAAACATACAGCATATATATACAGTAGAAACATGTACATAAATACACATAGTATAGCAGAAAAAAAGTACAAAGCGGGCATCAGCCCGCTGGTGGGTTTTATTGGACAAACTTGAACAGTATACATAAAATAAATTTAATGAAAATACAGGATACAACTGCTTATGGAGCGTTTACATTAACATTCAATATAATGATGTGAAAAGAAACATGTAACAACAAGGAATATACAGGTACAAAGACTGTGTAGCCATATGTGTGTAATTATAACAGACAGTTATTAAATTGTGTATGTATTTTGTAAGATGTTATGTTTACTTAGGTAACACCTCGAAAACAGAAAGAACTGGTAAGAAAGGTAAAAGGAAAACGGAACGGAAAGGTACACTGAAGTATTATCGCGCGTGCTGCTACATAGTGTGGGGATTCATGTATTTGTATAGGAGAGATTAAATTATTCATTAATCGGCAGACGTTAAGGTTAGGTTTTTATGTGAATGTACGTGTGAATGTGGCTGAAGAGTGTGACTGTAAAGGGCAGATTATGCATTCATCTGTAGACGTTAAGGTTATGGTTTGTGTGTGAATGTATGTGTGAATATGGCTGTGTATGTCTGTCTCGTCAGGTAACTAGATATTTAAACCCTTAATTTGAATATGGAAATAAGTTTTCGATTATGTGATGTAATATTTAACTACACACACCTAGCAAAGTGATGTAATAGTTTAAATTTTTTGTTCTATATAGCACAGTTTATATATTTTTTTTCTATATGGCACCGAAAGAAACACTGACCTATGGCATGCCTTAGATAAACATGATATTTTTTCTTTATTTATAGTCATAGACCACTGTAAATCTGGAATGCGACGGAATATCGGTATGTTGCACAAGGGCCCCAAAGTCGGAGCACCTGTTTTCAACTTCACTGTTCACTCAGTAACCAGGAAGGATATCGATGCGAATTTTTGTAGGTTTTCAGTTCCTAATAGAAAGTCGCTGATAGTGAATTAGTTTACATAGGAGTGAAATCTATAGAAAATACTATAGGAGTAGCCGTGTCTCTGTCTGTCTGTCTGTCTGTTTTGGGTAGCCGAAACTGTAAATTCAATTTTGATGAGAGTAGGCTCAAAATATCTCAAATATATCGTAGGTGGTAAGCGGCTTGGTCCCATGTTGATTGAATCATTTTGAAGGGGGTTTTCGGGCTAAAAACCCATAGGAGTATTAGATGACTGGAAGAAACTCTCCGGTAACGTCTTGCCGCATGTCACTTACTCCGTAGACTCATGTACTTACCGTTTGTTTGCGTGTGTGTGTGTGTGTGTGTGCAAGCATGCAAGCATGCATGCGTTTGTGTGTGCGTGGGTGCGTGTGTGTGTGCACTGTGCATGTGTGTGTGCGTGCTTGCTTGTCCGTTTGTGTGCGTGTGTGAGTGTGTGTGTACTACAAACATCAATACATGGGTCCGAAGGGACCACAAGCACTTGTAAGAAACTATAGGAGATGAGTGGAGATGATAGGAGTATATAGGAAGTAAAGAAGAGGCTGTTATGGAGATGTTGAAGTTAGTGGAGATGAGTGTACGGTGTTGAAAGGGTGTAAAATGAGGTTACGGTGAGGTGGAGGAGGGGTTGTGGGTGGGGTTTGTGGGAGGAGAGAGCTGTGGGAGGAGGGGAGTTTATGGTGGTGGGGGGTTGAAGTGGTCGAGGCTGAATTTCGTGGCTTCGCGAAACTGGGCACGTGCTTGTAGCTTATATAACAGTGGTGGTGAATGTTACGTGTGTGTGTGTGTGTGTGTGTGTGTGTGTGTGTGTGTGTGTGTGTGTGTGTGTGTGTTGTGTGTGTGTTGTGTGTGTGTGTGTGTGTGTGTGTGTGTGATTAAAACCATATGAGGTGAAGTTTATGATGCGTCTCGGATTTCACTCACCTCACAACCCACTCACAAGTCACAACACCCAATAACCTACTCATTAATAACTCATAACACCTCATAACCCACCCACACTACCTCATAACCCACTCACAACAA
>JACEEZ010003549.1:10000-20000 GCA_016584305.1 Chionoecetes opilio | reverse complement strand
AAGCTGCCATATGTAAGATATCTCTCTCGGAAGTCAGTAGGCTGCCATAGAGTACATTTTCTGAATTCTCGTATGGAAGCGCGGTGTTATGATGTCGCGAACAATACTTTGGCGCGCTGTGTTAACACGTAATCATCCCAGCGATACCCCATGATTCAGCGAAGACACTTATTACCAAAGGCACCGATTCGTCTCTTCAAGTCGCTATTTAGTGTCCATGTCTCACATCCATAGAGCAAGACCGGGATCACAAGCGACTTGAAGATCCGGATTTTTGTCCTCATGCAGAGGTATCGACAACGCCAAATACTCTTGTTGAGCGAGTCCATAACACCGTGGGTTATGCCAATCCGCTGTAAGACTTCTTGACGTGACTCGCCGTCATTTTGGACTGCGCTACCAAGGTATGTAAAACTTTCCAAGATCTCAATGTCCTCGCCGCACGCATGAACAGACTGTACTGTTTCATCTAGTAAGCCTCCAAACACCTGGACCTTGGTCATAAGCCAGGAGACCTCATGTCCCAAAGGCTTTGCCTCCTCGTGCAGCGCCTCGAGAGCCATCACCAGGACCTCCAGCGACTCGGCAAAGATTACTGCATCATCGGCAAAAACAAGATTACTGATCTTGGTATTGGTGAGGGATGCTCCACAATCACTTTGATCTACAACTTTGCCCAATACCCAGTCCATAGAAGTGTTGAAAAATGATGGGGCAAGGCCGCATCCTTGCCTCACTCATGTATTAACAGGAAAGAAAATGGAAACACCTCCCCACTCTTCAAAGCACTCTCAGTCCCAGAACACAGACCAGTCATCAAACCAATATTCCTTGCAGGAATCCCGCGAAGTCGCAGAAGATCCCAGAGTGACTCACAATGCACTGAGTCAAACGCTTTCTTGAGATCAACATAGGCTGCAAGCATCCCCTGTCGAAACTCACGTCGGCGTTCCACCAGGACACGAAGCGCTAGGATACGGTCCCTTGTTGACTTACCAGGCGTGAACCCAGACTGCTGAGGTCTCTGATGCTACAGCAGATGACTGCGGATCCGCGTCAGCAATAGATGGGCAAGCACCTTGCCTGGCACGCTGAGCAGTGTAATACCACGGTAATTGTTGCAGTCCTGACGGTCCCCTTTCCCTTTCCAGATAGGGACGACCAGTCCCCTTTTCCAGTCAGGAGGAATGGTACCTGATTGCCACACGGCAGTCAGGACAGCATGCAGCTCGCGATTCATGGCCTCACCCCCAGCTTTGAGGAGCTCCGCACTGATATTACAAAACACCAGCTGCCTTTCCACCCCTCAACTTTGGTACAGCCACTCTGACTTAGTCAAGAGAGGTTGCGGTTTCGTCAATGGGAGGATCGGTATCCACTGCCTGTAACCCAGAGCATTTGATAAGTCTTGTAGAGAGAAATTTGAAGTATCTGAGAGCACTGCTACTGGAATGTTGCGTGAAAGTGCGTCTGCAATATGATTTTTATCACCAGGTAAATATTTGATAGTAGGATCAAATTCCTGAATAGTGATGAACCACCGGGCCACCCGGCCACAGAGGTTTTTCCCTTTAAAAAGATTCAGCACTGCAGTGTGATCAGTGTAAACTGTAATGGGATAACAATAGATAATTTCCTTAAAGTGCTTAAGAGCCTACACCACAGCAAGAGCTTCAAGGTGAGTTACTGAGTACCGTGACTCTACATCATTAAGCACTCTACTGGCATATGCAGCAACATGAGGGCGTTTCCCTTCAACTGTTTGCATCAAGACCGCACCAACGCCTAGTGCCGAGGCATCTGTCACAAGAGTGAAAGGCATATGGTAGTCAGGAAATGTAAGAATTGGCGCATGTGTAAGAGCCTGCTTCAAAGTATCAACACTTTGTTGTTGGGGACCATTCCAAGTGAAAGGAACGTCCTTTTTCAAAAGTCGTGTCAGAGGACTAGCAATAGAAGAATAGTTCTTTACAAAAGCACGATAGTAACCCGACAACCCAAGGAAAAACCGTACCTTTTCAGTGGTGGTAGGGGTTGGGAAATTCTTGACTGCTTTGATTTTACAATCCAACGTGTCGATTCCATCCTTGTCGACAGCATGAGCTAAAAAGTCAATGCGTGACTTGAGAAAACTGCATTTGCGCACGTTAAGTTTAAGGCCAGCCTCAGTAATTTTCTGAAACCCAAGGGCAAGTTTCTGAAACTGACTGGATAAATCCTTGGAGACAAGTATGAGGTCGTCCATGTAGACGAACAAACCATCACCTATAATGCCGTGAAACAAGCTGTTTACTAGACGTTGGCATGTAAGAGGTGAGTTCCTCAAACCCATAGGACATCTCAGCCATTCATAATGAGCATTATTTGTTGAGCAGGCAGTTATTTCCCGAGATTTCTCTTCTAACGGAATATGCCAGAAACCAGAATTGAGGTCCAAACTGGTAAAAACTGTATTATCCTTCCCTATATACTGCAAAAGGTCTCTCAAAACAGGGAGTGGATAATGAGCCGGTACAGTTAAATTGTTAACTTTCCTGAAATCTAGCACAGGCCGGTAAGTACCATCACTTTTCTTCACCAATAACAAATGTGAGTCCAAGGAGAATAAGACTCCTGTATTATGCCTTCATCCAACATGTCCGTTATCATGCCCTGTACCACAGCTCTTTGGCTATGAGGCATACGATAAGACGGTACATAAGAAGGCTGTGCATCAGGCTTAAGCACAATGTGATGAGTGATTTTGTCTGTTACTCCTAGGGGTTCCCCAGGTAAGGCAAGAGCAGGCCTGTGTGTCGCAACCAACGCGAGAAGATCAGGCTTAGCCTCCGGAAAATCCAATCCCTGTACATAAGGTGTTAACTGCTTGACTATGTCTGCCTGGTCCTCCCTAACATTCGTCTCCTTAGAGACTGTTGCAAGAACGTGTGAAGGATCCATCAAGGTCAGACTATTTTGACTTTCAAAGTTGCATAACAAAACACCATTTTTAAGTGTTATAGGGGACCCTGTAACATTTGTGACAACTGCGTCACTTATGTGATCAACATGTATCGCTGAAAGCGTTCCCTCAAGCGCCAAGCGACTTACACGGATAGTGTCAGGTAAAGACACCAGATAACTGCCGACAGGAGCCTCTTGTACTCTCACCGCGAGTCGAACAGAACATGTGGAGCCAATATATTGGTCTCCCATGACAACAGCAGTCACCACCAAGCCGGCAGGAGGAGCTGAACGTTTCGTTTCCCTTCTACAGAGGGAAAGCCACGTCAGGGCTTAAACTAGCAAAAACGGCTTGCTGGTCACTGTTTGGAAAAATCATAAGTTTATCAAGCAATGGGGCCGGACTTGTCATTACGGGGAAGAGAACGCCATTTAATGAAATTGCCTGGTGCTGTGGAATTACATCAATGTGATGAGTAGCAAGTGATTCTAGTCCCAAAAGATCATCACTTTGTAAAGCAAAATGTGGTGTTACTATAAGCTGTATGTTTAAGACTTTGGAGTTAGGGGCAAGGCATAGAGGAAGGGTCACAATGCCCATCCCCTCTAGTGTGAGACCTTGAACACTTTGTAGAGTGGCTGTAGAAGGTAACAAGGGAAAATTATATAACTTGTTTAAATTTACACAAGCACACTCACTGAGAATATTACATGAAGCACCTGTGTCCACTGTCCACCCCAAGAGCAATAGAACTGTCACGAGTGAAACACTGAATTGTCATCATAGAAAGACAAGCAGCAATAATAGAAGGAACTATGAACAGCTGTGTCTGTGACTTTGTGTCAGAAACTAATCTGGGTATCTTTGAACCCGGCGCGAATCTTCCCCCGACTGATGATATCCGTACCCATTTCCTATTGTCACCGTTTGAGACGTTTGCAGCCTCAGAACTAAAAAGCATTCCTCTGTTGAATGATTTCCACGCTCGTGTATTACGCAATATTTCGGAGGGCGAAAATGCATACGAGGCTGTTGTGGCCTTGCAGGAGATGCAAAACGAGGTGGTGGAGGTCTAGGAGGCAAGTATTGTCTTTGCTGAACAACCTGCATATTGCTACCTTTCTGAGCAGACTTCGTCTCCTTCTTTTTCTGATCGCAGTAATTATCAGAATGACCTTGCTTTCCGCACTAGTAACACTGCTTGGGTGCACGAGTAGAAAAAACTGAAGGTGGAAGAGGTAGTTGAGGAGGAGGTAAGGATGAATGAATTTGATGACACCGGCGCCACGAACTCATTTTGTGAAACTTGACTTTTAGGCATCTCACGTAGCCGCTTATTAATTTTCGTAGAAAATTCTAGAAGGTTATCACCTGGCTTAAAATCATGAGATGAAGCTATACGACGCTCTTGTGGAGTCAAAAAGGTGATGTAATATTGAAATTCTAGAATGAGTTTAAATCTCTCCACTGTCAATTTCTCATCTTCAAAACATTAAGCAAGGTTTAAAGCTTCCATTGCTTCTGAAGCAATATTAGCAGCACGTGCCTGACCTCTCAACCTGCCAGCACTACCCAACTGTGTGGTCAATGCTTCAACATAAGTAAATGATCATTGCAAAGAATCATTATGTTGTGCCACACAAAAAATCCTCAGAAAGTTCCTACGAAATACATCATAATCATAATTGTGTGTCTTCCCATCAAAACTTGAAGCACACATCATATCACTGGGTAATGATCTTGGTTTCAATTGTGACCTAACAAAATAAATCTTCTCATTTCCTAAGGCAGCATTACTGTGTTGCATTATATCCTCGCACTGCTGCAGGAACGACAATGCAGAGCGTGTCTCATCCTCACCTGAGAATCTAGTGATTGATGAATCTTGATGTAACAATTTAATGGTTGGAACTGTTGGAGAAGACATATTGGCTAGAGTAGGTGTGGTAGGAGTAATGTTAACAGCAGTAGTCGTAGTAGTAGTAGTAGAAATGGTGGTATGAGGCTGGGTTGACACAATATTAGATTCTACTTGTTCTGGTGGAGACATGTATAATGAATAATATTTACCATTTCTCAATGACATTGACTATACTAAAAAAAATGCATAGATGACATCAGAAACTACACCGAAGTCAGCCCACACAAGTGACAACACAAATTACAGCTTACAGAAGCTGAACGCACTCATTAAACATTTTATGGCATATACGCGAAATTTCTCATGACACATTAACAACTAAAAGGTAAATATAAGAGTTACCCCTATAATGTTATCAAAGAAAACACGCTCGAACTGAAAACGCTACGTATTAGGGCTAACTGAGTCAAAAAAACTTATAAGCAGAAAAAAAAAGTTACTACCAAGCTTTCACTTGTACACCTAATCACAAAAATACTCACTTACTACACACTACTGTTATATACTATATATGTCTGTGTTTTCAGTGTTTCACTGAACAAGATATTATGTCACAAAGTATAACTCTTACCTTTATGACAACTTTGCACACAATTGAACCCTTTGGCGATTTCTGGTAACTCTCCACCCCCTTCCGAGCACCTCTCGACCACTCAGGGCACGATGCCTTGAGAGCCCGCGAAACACTTGATGCCGGAGTCAATAATACTCCAAGAAAGCTGTGACGTATTTTCTTAGCCACTCACACTCACAATAAAACCGTGACGTCACTGAAGCAACGAATCAGACCAAGGATTGCTCTGACGTCACTACATCTAGGCGCGAAACGCGCCCCTTCCCCAGATCACAAAGGATCACAAAGGAAAGAAAAAAATGTACACTGGCCACTTCTAACACTTCCTACTGCCTAATAAACTGGGTACAGTACTCACAGTAGCGAAGGTACTTATCTGGCATTGAAGTACACTGAGGAATGATGAATCCTGAGAAGCTTGCTGCAGTGTATAACTGGTGGCTGACGCTCCCCCGAGACGGCCAGTGGAATGCCGGTTATCCTTGCTGTGCACCCTTGCTGGTGCACGTGAAGATGACGTAGAATATTATCCTCTGGAGTCATGAAGAGAAGGCAGAGGAATAAACCCCACTTGAAGACGTATAGAGACAGCTAGGTGTAGTAATCCTCTGAAGTCGTGCAGATAAGAAGCGAAAGACACTCAGCGGCTTACAACACACCTCACAATACCGCCATTTCTCACTTCACTGCCTGGCGTCGACATAAAGTCCTTTTACAGTCCAAAGACAGCTTAAACGAGGCAGAAGACCACACTGGAAACACTGCTCACTGTCACTAAGCCACACCAACCACCCTTTAGGCATCAGTAGCCTTTCAAAAAGGTGCCGGATTAGCAGGAAACGGTTGAGAGGGGCCAAAAACAGCTAGGGCTCTCCCGCCAACCGGCTTTTCCTTCTTCCGATATGTCCTCCTGTAGAGGCTCTTAGAAGACTTGGGGTCTGGTAACCGCTATCACCATGATGTGCCAGCCTTCCTAGGACCTCCCAATGTCACCTCCAGTAGGGGGAAGGAAACACGTAGTAGATATTGTGGGTTTAATCCTGAGGAGGCATTCGAACCATGACCTGTCTGGCCAATCGTCAAAGACACACTGAGCGTTGGCGGGAACACCACCCACGCCTTGAGCGTTGGCAGGAACACCACCCACGCCTTGAGTTACCACTTAGGTGTAACATAAGGTTACATGTTCCTTATAAAGTCCTTATAGATATGTCTACACATTATGTTTATACAATATGTGCTGATACCACCAGCACACCAGATCTTACAGCCCAGTCAGCAACAGGAACCACTACTGTGCGACGACCACCCCTCCAGGACTTTCTAATCCGTCTCCGCAGACTTTTTTTCGGTCGCCGGGAAGTCGTTCCTAGTTATCGCGGACAGACTCTCTGGGTGACCTGTGGTCGTCCCCTTCGGGGCCGATACTATCACCACGCACACCATACGGCTCTTCTGCCGGTACTTCCGGGCAGTTGATGTCTCGCTCCGCCTAAGGACTGACGGCGGGCCTCAATTCACCAGCACTGACTTCCGGAACTTCATGGAGCGCTGGGGTGTCCACCATGCGGTATCTTCGCCGCATTACCCCCAGTTTAATGGCCACGCATATGCGGCCGTCAAGTCAGTGAAACACCTCATCCTCAAGACGGCGCCCTCTGGTAACATCGACAGTGAAGACCTCGACAGGGGTCTCCTGTAGCTTCGCAACACTCCTAACTTCAAGGGACGATCCCCTGCAATGTCACTGTATGGCCATCCGCTCTGCTCCAGTGTCCCTGCCCATCCTGAGTCCTTCTCGGAGGAGTGGCAGGCCCGCACAGAGGACTGTGATCGCCGAGCTGTCGCCCGCGCTGAGCAGGTCAAGGCAAAGCCGCAACACACCTCAGGAGCGTCGTGTCCCTTAACGCCATCAACCAGGATCAAGATTCTTCACACCTCGATCCGTTGCATCGAGACGCCGATATAACTATACAGGAACTCCGAGCCGCAGCAGCGACGGAACCGTCGTACACCCGCCTACGGGACTGCTTGACGTCAGGATTCCCTCCTAACCGGTACACTCTGCACAGCTCTCTAAAACCATACTGTAAACTCCGTGACTGCCTGTACGCAGACGGGGAGCTGGTCCTGTATGGCCAGATAATTGTGGTTCCTGCAGCCCACCGCCGCCGCTACCTTGCTCGGCTGCACGAAAGTCACCGAGGTGTTGCAGCCACGAAGCACCGGGCACAGCAGACTGTCTTCTGTCCAGGCATCGAAATAGACATTCCCAGCACCGTTCAAGCCTGCGAGCATGCCAGATCTTACAGCCCAGTCAGCAACAGGAACCACTACTGTCCGACGACCACCCCTTCAGGACTTTTGAATCCGTCTCCGCAGACTTTTTCTCGGTCGCCGGGAAGTCGTTCCTTCTCGGAGGAGTGGCAGGCCCGCACAGAGGACTGTGATCGCCGAGCTTTCGCCCGCGCTGAGCAGGTCAAGGCAAAGCCGCAACGCACCTCAGAAGCGTCGTGTCCCTTAACGCAATCAACCAGGATCAAGTTTCTTCACACCACGAACCGTTGCATCGAGACGCCGATAGAACTATACAGGAACTCCGAGCCGCAGCAGCGACGGACCCGTCGTACACCCGCCTACGGGACTGCATGACTTCAGGATTCCCTCCTAACCGGTACACTCTGCACAGTTTTCTACTCCCCTACTAGAAGTTCCGTGACTGCCTGTACGCAGACGGGGAGCTGGTCCTGTATGGCCAGATAATTGTGGTTCCTGCAGCCCACCGCCGCCGCACCCTTGCTTGGCTGCACGACAGTCACCGAGGTGTTGCAGCCACGAAGCGCTGGGCACAGCAGACTGTCTTCTGGCCAGGTATCGATGCCGACAAGAAGAAGGCGGATCGAGAAGGTGGTATTATTATACCCCAGAGGTGGTATTTTAGACTCACTTATTTGCAGAAGTCATTTAAGGCGAGAGGCTTTTTTTCCCAAACCTCTCAAAAATAATGATAATGGCAATATTGATAATGGTATTGATGATAAGGTTTGCATATTTCGTCATACATATAATTTTCTTCAACATATGGGATTAATTTCCATTGTTATTAAGATCCCTCTATTATGTTTTCCTAATTTTTTCTGAATTTAATCTGTTCCAATAAGTTTACTATATTGTATATTTCTATATATATCTGTTAATGGGTGCTTTGAATGGAAAAAATTGAGTTGGAATGGTAAATAGAGGAAGGGAATATATATATTTTCTCGATTAAAGGAAGGAAGAATAATGTACTTCAGTGAATGGAAAGATAAAATAAGTTTTTAAATGTTTGTGGCTGGCGAAAAATGTATATTTCAGATTTTTTAATATTGATTATTGGATAGATATTGGATAGATAAATAAAAAGATAAACACCCTAGGTAATATCGTTAGATAGCCTGATAGATGAACAGATAAGCAAAAGAGATCAATAGATATAGACGGGTATATCGAAGGCAAGAAGACATACTACATACATACACATACACACATACATGCTCTTTAATAGTATACATGAGCCGTGTGTTTCATGTGTATCTGATATTTCTTTAACACCCCTCATGAAAATTAAAGTCAATAAAACGTACATGTGCATGTGGTGTGTGTGTGTGTGTGTGTGTGTGTGTGTACATATCCATACAATCCATCATGTATACATACTACTCATACTATTCACTCAGGTATACTACTCATAAAATTTACAATAATTATTTATTGTGTGTGATATGGATTTGTACGAAACCTCAAGGGCAAAGAGAAAGGGAAAAAAGGGAAAAGAGGGGAAGAAGGATGGAGGGAGAGGGAAGAAGAGGGGAAGAAAGATGGAAGGTGAGAACAGACAGACATGTAAGTTAAGGGGAGAAAGGAGGAAGAAAACGGAACAAAAGGGAAAAAAGGATAGCAATAGGTAAGGGGAACAGACAAAGAACAGAGGGAAGGCTGGTAAAAAAAGGGATATAAGCCCCGCAAACTCACTGCTAGAATCAGAGGGCATGCTGGACAGGGGAGGGGGTGCACGCGCCGCTGCACTCATTTGTAATGTAGCCTTTATTTAAAGCCATAGTGTAGGGCTTAGAGAGAAGAGAGAGAGAGAGAGAGAGAGAGAGAGAGAGAGAGAGAGGAGGAGATGAGGAGGAGAGAGAGAGGGAGAGAGGAGAGAGAGAGAGAGAGAGAGAGAGAGAGAGAGAGAGAGAGAGAGAGGAGAAGAGAGAGAGAGAAGAGAAAAGAGAGAGAGAGAGAAGAGAAAAAAAATGTGTAAAAACCAATGTCCACCATAAAGCACACACCAAAACCAGCAAATGTTTATAATCCTATGTATCTGGCGTGCAAGGCAGTAAGCAGGGAGATAGTCACGCAAGGCGCCGGACAGACAGACAGACAGATGTGTTACATGCAATGCAATATAACGCATTATGAATTGCGATTATGTCGAAGTGTGTATTTATGGATCTATTTAATGGGCACTTGACAATACGTAATATGCATTTTGAATAATAGAGTTACATATGGCTAAAGGGTTTGT
>JACEEZ010003549.1:0-5000 GCA_016584305.1 Chionoecetes opilio | reverse complement strand
GCATCTGCCACTCCTCCGAGAAGGAAAACACTCCCGGCGACGAGAAAAAGTCTGCGGAGACGGATTGCAAAAGTCCTGAAGGGGTGGTGTCGGACAGTAGTGGTTACTTGTTGCTGACATGGGCTGTAAGATCTGCCTGCTCGCAGGCTTGAACCTGTGCTGGGTAATGTCTATTCGATGATGGACAGAAGGACAGTCTTCCTGTGCCCGGTGCTTCGTGGCTGCAACACCTCGGTGGAACTTGCGTGCAGCCGAGCAAGGTAGCGGCGGCGGTGGGCTGCAGGAACCACAATTATCTGGCCATACAGGACCCAGCTCCCCGTCTGCGTACAGCAGTCACGGAGTTTACAGTATGGTTTAGAGAGCTGTGCAGAGTGTACCGTTTAGGAGGGAATCTGACGTCAAGCAGTCCGTAGGGGTGTTACGACGGTTCCGTTCCCGCTGCTGCGGCCGGAGTGCCTGTATAGTTATATCGGGTCTCGATGCAACGGATCGGGTAGTGAAGAATCCCTTTTGATTTTTTTTTTTTTTTTTTTTTTTTTTTTCCTGTTGATGGCGTTAAGGACACGCCGCTCCTGAGGTGTGTTTGCGGCTTTGCCTTGACCCGCCTCAGGCGCGGGGCGACAGCTCGGCGATCACAGTCCTCTGTGCGGGACTGCCACTCCTCCGAGAAGGGACTCAGGATGGGCAGGGACACGGAGCAGAAGCGGATGGCCATACAGTGGACATTGCAGGGATCGTTCCTTGAAGTTAGGGAGTGTTGCGAAGCTACAGGAGACCCCTGTCGAGGTTCTTCACTGTCGATGCTACAAGGAGGGCGCCGCATGAGGATGAGGTGTTTCACTGGACTGACGGCCGCATTATGCCGTGGTCATTAAACTGGGGTAATGCGGCGAAGATACCGCAATGGTGGACACCCCAAGCGCTCCATGAAGTTACGGAAGTCAGGCTGGTGACTTGACGGCCCGCCGTCAGTCCTTAGGCGGAGCGAGGACATCAACTCCCGGAAGTACCGGCAGAAAGAAGCGTATGGTTGTGCTGCGTGATAGTATCGAAAAAGGACAGGCAGCAATTCGTTCGAGTTTCGTATCTTCCACTCTGCTACGGAACATTACGACGCCCTGAACGAAAGTCTTGAACGAACAGCCTTTAACGTATTGTTTCAGGGACCGTAGGGTGGGTTTTAATATCGTTCTCGCGTAGCTAGAGAGAGAGAGAGAGAAGATGAGAGAGAGAGACGAGAGAGAGAGACGAGAGGAGAGAGTGAAGAGGAGTAGAGAGAGAGTGAGAGAGAGAGAGAGAGCTGAGAGCGAGAGCGAGAGCGAGAGCGAGAGCGAGAGAGAGAGAAAAGATGAGAGAGAGAGAGATGCAGATGAGACTTATGAGAGAGAGAGGAAGAAACAGAGAGAGAAGGAGGGAGAGAGAGAGAGAGAGGAGACGAGAGCTAGGATCACGTGCAAGGCCTGACGCCCACCCGACCTCACTGAAGATCACCCGCCACCCACCGTCCCCCCACGCTACAGCAGCGACTGACCCCCCACCTGCACTCCCCCCACTGCTCCCCCTTACACAGCAGGGACTGACCCCGCCCCTGCACCCTCCACCCTGCTCCCCCTACAACAGCAGGACCGACCCCCCACCTGCCACCCCCCACTACAACTGTTCTCCACTGCGACCACCACCTCACAAGGTCGACGCTGACGCATGCCAGCGCGCCAGGGCGCGTACTGGTGCCAGGCAGGACCGATGGGGAGGCACTAGGCCCCGCGCCGAACACCACCTCCGCGACCCGGGCACCACGCCCCGGTGGTTAAAAAGAAAAAAGGGGAAAAAATAAGAGAAGTGTGAGGTCGCGAAGAAAGTGTGATCGAGGACAGGCGACCCAGGAGCCACCAAGCGCCAACCAGCAACGGAGAACAAGCCCCAGAAAAAAGTGGGCAATACTGCGCACGTAAAGGGCAACGCTGGGACCTGCTACGCCCGCAAACGCCGACCAGCGCCCAGGAGCGGCTCTTCAGGCAATTCTTGCGGAGGGAAGTATTTGGCAGCCCCTTACCCGCCTACACCCCAGCAAAAGCCCGCCCCAGCACCCCCAACCACAGCCCAGCCCACTCTTGTCGCAGCTTGTACCTGGGGTCATAGCCAGGGCGGCAGTGGAGCCCTCCCCCCAAAGCTTATCCCTAGCCGGGCCCTTTAAACTTCTATCACCCCGGACACAGGCCCCTGACGCTCTCCCCCATCATCATGGTACCGGCCAGAAACGTCCAAGCTATACATTAAAGATTAGCTCGCCAATGTCCGTGGTCTCCGAACGAAACACGGAGACCTGATCCACAACTGTGTACTGCGACATAGTGTGACATAGCTGTGGCCGCCGAGACCTGCTCAACAACGAGGTTGAGCCCACGTTCGGCAAAGGATACGTGGCTACACCAATGCGAACAGGGAGGGACCGCCCTGAGCGAGCAGGTGGCCGTGGGTGGCTCTGTCGCTTAAAGGAAGGAGTGCAAGCCAGCACTCGATGTGGTCCGCCTCCCCATATGGAGGTGATGTTCTTCCGGGTAGTGCTGGCTGATCGATCAGCATCCTGCTGTGCGCCATGTTCGCCCGCCACGTCAGGGACCCGCCTCGCTCCAGTTACCTCACAGGGGCCCGGACGACCCTGAGGTTGGAGCACCGATGCAGGCACGTAATGGTGGTAGGCGACCTCACCACCACCTGGAAACAGCATGCCTATGAGAGCCTCCTCACTGGCAGGCTTTGAAGGACCACGTGACCTTCCTACACACGAGCGGGGTGGTGGACACTGGACCTGTCCATCTCTGACCTCAGGGACACTCGCTGCTGTCACCAGCTAGATTAGTGGGGGCAGCTTCTGACCACACGCTGTCTTAACACAGATCGATATAGGCGTGGTCGGACGGACGGCCACTCCCGTACAGTCTGGTTGTGGGATAAGGCGGACTGGGCTCCTTGCGCCGTGACCTGAGTCACACGGTCGCTACGTGCCGTGGGGTACTTTGCGCGGGGAGGGCGGGAAATATGTCGCGAGCCCTTACTTCCCGCCCTGGCCCGGAGTGTAGGAGACGCCAGTGCCACACCGCGACTACACAACCAAGTCCACGGATCAGCAATGGTTTGGTTTTACCGTTGCCATATTGCTGCCGGGCCAAAGTACTCAGCGTGGCTCCGCTTCAAGGCGGAACCCGACTCGGCGCAACAAGCGACCTGCACCGGGGCGGCCTGCAAGGAGGTGGTGGGTGTATAGCAAATGGGCCATAAAAAGTGGAGGGGATGCGCAGCAAAACTACGAGGCCCAGGCCGTGGAAACAAGACTTGGTGGTCCCTAGTTAAGAAAAAACAAGGGAATCAGCCGCCAAGATTCATTCCTCCCCTCACCAAGCAGGACGGAAACAGCAGCTGTCCGCAGCAAGGAGAAGATCAGCTGCTGGTAATCTCTGCTCTGCAAAGATGAAGGTGGGAGGCCCCAGCAGCCCCCGCCTCGTCTGGAGCAAGCAGTGGTTCGTGAAGAGACAGTCCACAAGGTGGAGCTGACAGCCAGGCGCAGGTTCGAGACATCTGCGAGGGTCGACACCAAAAAAAGCCCACTGGCCCTGATGACGTCAGTCCGCACTTGTTAAAACAGTGCGCCGGAAGCTGTCGGTCCCTCTCACCACAGTCTTCACTGCCTGCCCATGCAGAAAACATCTGGCTTCAGCGTGGAAGAGGCTCGAGTGGGTTCCTGTTCACAAGAGGAGTTCCAGATCTGACCCCAAATACTACAGGCCCATCTCCTTGCGGTCCTGTGGTGGGGAAAGTGTGTCGAGAGGATCGGGGACGAGGAATCTGTCGGCACTCCAGCGACACTACCCTCTCGTGACCAACAGTTTGGGTTCAGACCCCCCCTGAGCCGCGACGGTCCACCTCTCGACCTGCTGATGCTTCTTAACCGAAACTGGGCAGGACGCCCTGGATGACGGCCAGGACAACTGTCGGGGTGGCCCTTGACATAGCGGGTGCCTTTGACGGGGTGTTGCACTGAGGCCTTCTCGAAACAATCCGAGCAAAAGGCATCCAGGTGTGACCTCCTGCTGCTCCTGGGGGACTACCTGCAGGGAAGAACCTCAAGGTCGTCGTTAACGGGCAGGCTCTGAGTCCCTGCCAGTGGAAGCATCAGTCCCACAGGGGCTCTGTGCTTGGGCCAGTCTGGGAAACATATACGTGGACGATCTTATCAAACAGCTGCCAGGCAGTCTCGGCTTACGCTGATGAGCTGTACTCTCTTCCTGCTCCCTACCCGCGACATGCAAAGTGGCGCACGATGCTGCTGATGAGGTCAATCAGCAGCTGAGTGGATATACAGGCAGTGGGATAACACGTTGGCAGAGTGAACTTTGCTCCGGATAAGACACAGGAATGTGGTTTCTCGGTCCCCCGCTGCCGGGCCAGCAGGCGACGGGAGGCTGCGGTTTGGTGGGCGGTTCCTCTCCCACTCAGGAAGCCGTCAAGGTTTGGAGTAGAGGTGGACGAGAGCTAAGGTTTGACGGCCACATCAAAAACATTGCAAAAAGGCCTCTCACAGGTTCTCTGCCCTGCGACAGGGTAGCCATGATTCCTCGACAGGGGGGGAGGGAAGCTCTTGCTCTATAAGGGCCCAGATACGGCCTTAGTTAGAGTACCCGCCGCCCTCTCCTGGATTCGTGTGCAGGCCTCGCACACCGGAGGCTGGACAGGGATCCAGCGTCGAGCCCCTGCACTGGTGGATGCTGCAGACCCCCCAGACCCCCCCAGACCCACCAGCCCTGTCGAGCCGGTGAGTCCTCATTGACACACTGGAACACCGCAGGGAGGATGTCGCGGCGCTTGTGGTATTTCCACAAGGCACAGGGTGCAGGAGAAGCCACACCTGGCTGGCGTTACGACAGCCTCCGAGAGTCGCCACGGAGCACGAAAACGGTCTGCCTACCCAATGGTTGATGCAGTGGGGTGCCGCTGGTTCC
>JACEEZ010003548.1:93343-102029 GCA_016584305.1 Chionoecetes opilio | reverse complement strand
CACAAAGTCCCCATAGTAATTTATTCCTGGTATTAAGAGCCACACAGCACAACACAAAGTCCCCATAGTAATTTATTCCTGGTATTAAGAGCCACACAGCACAACACACAGTCCCCATAGTAATTTATTCCTGGTATTAAGAGCCACACAGCACAACACAAAGTCCCCATAGTAATTTATTCCTGGTATTAAGAGCCACACAGCACAACACAAAGTCCCCATAGTAATTTATTCCTGGTATTAAGAGCCACACAGCACAACACAAAGTCCACATAGTAATCTATTCCTGGTATTAAGAGCCACACATGCCCCCCAAAACCAGACACCCCCAGAAACCTTCCCCAGACAAACTTTCACCAGCCTAGTTTGACAATGATTTGATTTAAACTTTCCATCCAACTTCTTTTTTTCTAGAAACAAACAATTACTGGACTGCCTTGCCGAGTCCCGGTGACTCATTTTCTTGTCAAATTTTTTTTCTTCTCATCAAGTGTTGTCTTTTGAGGGACAACGTATTCATTTTTTTCTTAATAGTTTACGAGCGAACGCGAAGCACTCGTGAGTCCTCACTCACTCACATTTTTCCGGGATAAGCGGCCGACCCGACCGTCCATAACGCTTTTCAGGAGCTTATATCTTTGAAATCCCGCTTCCGATTGACAAGCGGTCTTCACCATCTGATAGCCCCATTCAATCCCTACAGTTTCAGCGTAAAAAGGCAAAGGTAATTGGAGTTTAGATGACAGGAGACAAATTTCCTTGCTATCGAGAGTCCTCACTAGATACGGGAAATATGCATGAGCTTAATATTCTATGAAACTCTTCGTCATTTAATACTTTGCGAGAAAACTTTTACATGGAGAATATGAATAGAAGCGGAATTTCATTAGCTTCCATTGACATATTTCGTTTTCTGATAAATGAATTAGCAGCATGCATAAATTAGCGTTAACTAAATAAATGACACCATCAATCGGGAAAAATTACCCGATTTCATGATGTTATATATATAGTTAACGCTCATTTATGCATGCTGCTAATTCATTTATCAGAAAACGAAATATATCAATGGGAAGCTAATGAAATTCCGCTTCTATTCATATTCTCCATGTAAAAAGTTTTCTTGCAAAGTATTAAATGACGAAGAGTTTAATAGAATATTAAGTTCATGCATAGTTCTTGAGAGTCTCATAATGGTAGTTATTTAGTGTGTTTTACGGTTTTTTATTTGATAATATTATAGAACAAACATTTCCGAAGATAACAGTATACCTTTTATATGATAAACATATATTTAGTAGGGGAAAATTACCGTAAGCTGGCAAACACGGGCGGCAAGTGGAGTTTGTTGGTCCTGCAGCTCGCATTTCCCGCGTTTTTCGCCTGCACAGCGAGGGCTGTGACGTCACGTGCATGACACCTATTGTGTAGTAGTAGTAGTAGTAGTAGTAGTAATAGTAGTAGTAATAATTATAGTAGTAGTAGTAGTAGTAGTAGTAGTAGAAGTAGTTATAGTAGTAGTAGTAGTTACGAGCGAGCGCGAAGCGCTCGTGAGTCCTCACTGATACGGGATTTTTCCGGGATAAGCGGCCGATCCGACCCAACCGACCAAGCGGCCGACCCGACCCGACCGACCATCACGCTTTTCAGGAGCTTATATCTTTGGAATCCCGCTTCTGATTGACAAGCGGTCTTCGCCATCTGATAGCCCCATTCAATCCCTATTTGTGTTGACATGTTTTGTCTCACGTGAGGGGTCAGCATGGCGCGTGGCGCGTGCCGCGTGAGGGGTGTCAGAGAACGCTATTTTGCTATAGCTGAGAAACGGCTGCACCGACTAAGTTGAAATTTGGTGTGTGGTTTGAGACCACACACCTAGCAATGTCACACAGGTCAAACTCCGGGTGACCGCGCACGTGCGGCGGGTTTCTACGGGCTCGCTCGTCCCTCGCCGATTAAGACGTCCTACTGGTAGTATTGAATTTTTTGGTCTCGACTTTGCTAGTGTGTGGTGGGGAGGGAGGGATGGGAGGGGGAGGGATGGGAAGGGGAAAGGGAGTGGAGGGAGGGAGGGGAGGGGAGAGAGGGAGGGGAAGGGCAGGGGGTCGGTCGGTAGGGGAAGGGAAGGGGAGGGAAGGGAAAGGAAGAAAGGGGAAGGGAAGTGAAGGGAAGAAGGATCGGTAGGGAAGGGAAGGGGGTTGGTAAGGGAATGGAAGGGTACGGGAGGGAAGGGAAGGGAAGGGAAGGGAAGGGAAGGGGGTCGGTAGGGGAAGGGAAGGGGAAGGGAAGGGGGTCGGTAGGGGAAGGGAAGGGGAAGGGAAGGGGGTCGGTAGGGGAAGGGGAAAGGGGTGGATCGGTAGGGGGTCCCATAACGATCTATCAAACCTTTGAGGCAACGGTTTACAGGGCCTGGAAAAAGTTATGAGAGAGAGAGAGAGAGAGAGAGAGAGAGAGAAGAGAGAGAGAGAGAGAGAGAGAGAGAGAGAGAGAGAGTGTTAATATAGGGAGTTGGAGGGAAGGAGGAGAGGGGATATGAAGGAGGTGGTATAAGGGGGGGAGAGGAGAGAAAGTCAGAGAGAGAGAGAGAGAGAGAGAGAGTGAGAGAGAGTGAGTGAGAGAGAGTAATATGTGCCAATAACGCAGGAGGTGCTTAACTGAAGGTCTCTCTCTCTCTCTCTCTCTCTCTCTCTCTCTCTCCCTCTCTCTCTCTCTCTCTCTCTCTCTCTCTCTCTCTCTGTCTCTCTCTCTCTTCATCACCAACTGGGCACTCTATTTTCTCTCATTTTTAGCATCAACATAATTCTTACTCTGTTTTAAGGCCATACTTTCTTATTTTCCTCATTGACAAGCGATATATTAAGTAGTGTTTTAGTATCATTTAGTGTGTTCTCCCTAGCCATGTATCATTATTAGTGTTACTCCTACCACACTTTATACTCCTAACTCGCTTTACATAGACACAGGGGGAAAATATATATACATTGGGAGAGAATTTTTCAAGGTTAGACTAGACCAGCCATGTATCATTTGTTAGTGTTTATTCCCGCCAAATTTTACTCATCAGTCCTAACTCGCTTTATATAGCGGGTACATATTACACATGGGTAAATATATATACACTGGGAGTGAAATTGTCAAGGTTAGACTAGAGGTATTTGAAGTGAACTGAGCTACATATTTTGACTCTGAAATATGGTTTGGAAAGGTAGCTAGTCGGCAATTTGCATATCCAGCCAGGGTGGTTTTTTACAGCCAGGGAATGAAGTTAGAAAACGTGGCTTACTAGTGCATTGAGATAGAGAAAAAGTAAGGCTGTTTAACGTAGAGAAAGAGAGAGAGAGAGAGAGAGAGAGAGAGAGAGAGAGAGAGAGAGAGAGACAGACAGACAGACAGACAGACAGACAGACAGACACAGACAAATATACATAGACAGACAGACAGATAGACAGACAGACAGATAGACAGACAGACACAGACAGACGATAGACAGACAGACAGACAGACAAACACAGACAGACAGACAGACAGAGACAGACAGACAGACAGACAGACAAATATACATAGACAGACAGACAGACAGACAGACATACACAGACAGACAGACAGACAGACAGACAGACAGACAGACAGACAGACAGACACAGACAGACAGACAGACAGACAGACAGACAGACAGACAGACAGACATACACAGACAGACAGACAGGACAGATAGACAGACAGACAGACAGACAGACACAGACAGACAGACACAGACAGACAGACAGACACAGACAGACAGACAGACAGACAGACAGACAGACACAGACAGACAGACAGACAGACAGACAACGAGACAGACACACAGAGACAGACAGACAGACAGACAGACAGAACAGACAAACATGACAGACAGACAGACAGACAGACAGACAGACAGACAGACAGACAGACTAGACAACACAAGACTACAGACTTGACACCAGACGACGTGACATTTACACACGTTACGACAACATGAAGAAGACGGAGATCATACACACTTACAGACAGTCAGACACAACAGCTATCACAGACATAACATGACAAGCGAGCGAACACACACATGACTAGCACTGACAGACAAACACAAACTACTAGTCAGTTACTACTTACTATGACACTAGCAACAGATATCTACTACCAACTTAACGAAGATCCTACTTCCAACTTAACACAATATCTACTTACTTGCACTTAACACTATCTACTTACTTGCACTCAACAATATCTACTTACTTGCACTTAACACTATCTACTTACTTGCACTCAACAATATCTACTTACTTGCACTTAACACTATCTACTTACTTCCACTTAACAATATCTACTTACTTGCACTTAACACTATCTACTTACTTCCACTTAACACTATCTACTTACTTGCACTTAACAATATCTACTACCACTTAACAATATATACTTACTTGCACTTAACAATATCTACTACCACTTAACAATATCTACTTACTTGCACTTAACAATATCTACTTACTTGCACTTAACAATATCTACTTCCACTTAACAATATCTACTTCCACTTAACAATATCTACTTCCACTTAACAATATCTACTTACACTTAACACTATCTACTTACTTACACTTAACAATATCTACTTCCACTTAACAATATCTACTTCCACTTAACACTATCTACTTACTTACACTTAACAATATCTACTTACACTTAACAATATCTACTTACACTTAACAATATCTACTTACTTACACTTAACAATATCTACTTACTTACACTTAACAATATCTACTTACACTTAACAATATCTACTTACACTTAACAATATCTACTTACACTTAACAATATCTACTTACACTTAACAATATCTACTTACACTTAACAATATCTACTTCCATTTAACAATGATTTATTTTAACGTTGTAAATAAGAACCATACAGTCGATTAAATAAAGAGTGCTCTACTTTCACTCAACAATATTTTTTTAACGTGCGAAATGAGATACTTGTCGTAGATTGTAAAAGAAAAGAACATTCTATGAAGTTTTATATTACGTTAAACTTTCACCATCATGAGAGATTGTTAATGAATATATCCAGAAATCAAGAACCATATTCCGTTATTATTTTGTTTATTACTTTCACTAAACCATTTTTTTACGTTATAGGAAATGAGATACATGTCATAGATTAAAAAAACATGAAATAAAGTTGTTAGGGTTGAAATTACGGTAAACTTTCTTCATCATCAGAGAAATTAATGGAAATATATAGAAATGATATCCATGTAGTAGATTGAAGAAAACAAAACATGAAATATAGTTTTGAAGGTTGAAATTACGGTAAAATTTCTTCATCATTCGAGGGATTAATGAAAATATACAAAAAAAATAAGAACCACATCTCTTGAGGCGCTGTAACCCAACTTTGTATATAAGTCGAAAACAAGATATCTGATTACTAAATTAAGTAAAAGACCGACTGGAATATAATAGACAAAGTTACAGAAAAACGAATGAACTTAGATTTACTTATATCATTTTTATTTTTGGAATTTTTTTGGTGTTAATATTTTTCCGAACTGGTTTTTTTGTGTGCGTGCAAAAAAAAGTCACAAAAAGCCAGCAAAAAAAAGTCACAAAAAGCCAGCAAAAAAAAGTCACAAAAAGCCAGCAAAAAAAAGTCACAAAAAGCCAGCAAAAAAAAGTCACAAAAAGTCAGCAAAAAAAAGTCACAAAAAGCCAGCAAAAAAAAAGTCACAAAAAGCCAGCAAAAAAAAGTCACAAAAAGCCAGCAAAAAAAAGTCACAAAAAGCCAGCAAAAAAAAGTCACAAAAAGCCAGCAAAAAAAAGTCACAAAAAGCCAGCAAAAAACATTGCCCGAAAATTTGAATTGACTTAATTTATTTCATTTTTATTTTTTATAGTTGTTTTTCTCTCTCAAATCTCTTTTTTTTTCTCTTTTCTGTTAAATTTGTTCGTTTTTAACTTTTTTATTTATTTTGTATAAGAGAGTAAGATTTGCTTTGTATGTGGATGGGAACAGCATAAGGGTCTAAGTGCAATAATAAGTCACAGAAAGCCTGCAAAAAAAACTTCAGTAAAACATCAGTAAAGGTCTGACTAAGTGCAAAAAAAAAAAAAAAAGAATCAGCCTAGCCAAAAGTCGTCAAAAAACGCAATGCTCAGAGTCCCGGAGAAGCCTTGGACAGCATGAGAGAGACAGACAAACCACTCACCAACATTAACCCAAAAAAATGATTACATGGGCGGCAACGTATATTATTAGTGAACAACGAATTAAAGGAAGAGGAGAGGAAGAAAAGAGGCAAGGAAAAAGTAAAAAAGAGTTAGTAAGTTAGTAATAGTTAGTAATAGAAGCCGTAAAATAGTTGAGTAGAGGAAAAGCAACAAGAAAAAGAATTAAACGAGAGGAAATAAAAAAAGAAAAAAATGAATATAATGGGGTTAAAAATTATAGGCTCGCTTATAGGCTCAATATATCTCGCATCAAGGACAAGAAAACTATACAGGCCCCATAAATCAGCGGCTTTAATTAATAAGGCGCCGCGTGTAGTCTGCTCTCTCTAAGCGTCGAGGCTAAAAATAAGGACATTAAATAAAAGCTCATTAAATTCATCCCATCAGGCTTAACAACGCTAATAACTTTGATCATCAGTGTGTGTGTGTGTGTGTGTGTGTGTGTGTGTGTGTGTGTGTGTGTGTGTGTGTGTTACAGTGTGTGTGTGTGTGTGTGTGTGTGTGTGTGTGTGTGTGTGTGTGTGTGTGTGTGTGTTACAGTGTGTGTGTGTGTTACAGTGTGTGTGTGTGTTACAGTGTGTGTGTGTTACAGTGTGTGTATGTGTGTGTGTGTGTGTGTGTGTGTGTTTTTTTGTTTGTTTGTTTGTTTGTTTGTTTGTTTGTTTGTTTGTTTGTGTATGGGGGGGAATGGGTGTGTGTGGGGGAGAGGGGGAAGAGTCTTGCCCCCTCCCTTCCCCTCCCTTCCCCTCCTCCCCCAACCCCCTCCCCCTTCCCCTTCCCTTCCCTTCGTAGCCTCCATCAAGAAATAATTTTGTCTTCGGAGATGCAATGATAATTATTCTAATATAACATTCCTACGACTTAAATTTTTCATGAGAGGAGTGACAAGACACCTCCCGAACTAAATTGGTCCACCCTTTCTTTATTCTCTTACTGTCTTCTTTATAGGGACTGCCAACTGAAGGAGTTTGTTACGTCTTTTTTTTGCGCTTGGCCAGTCCTTTGTGCTGTAAAAAAAAAATCTTTAGAACTTAAGCATCTCAAACAGTAGCATTTCTTAGCATCATTCGTCTGTTGTCATTGCGTGGGTTGTGATACACCATTAACCCCTTGAGACCCAGAACATAATATCCATTGTAATTTGGGTACCATTAGATGATTTTTTGTGAATATAAGCAATACTTTATAGATATGACCTGTTTAGTATCCTTTCCACTAACTAATTTGGTATATTCAGTTATTTTTCGTAATTTTATGGCTCGACAACATACGATTTTTTATAGCAAAGGAAAGATCTGGGCGCGAAGGGTTTAACACATAAAGTGAAAAAATCTTATCACTGAATATCACAGTTGCAGATCCAGTTATTTCCCACTAAGAAAAAAATCAAATTGCCAATAGCCAGAAGTAACTATTTTCAAACTCGATTAAAAGTTTGTGGGTCCAATGCTCAGCCGTGACCCATCTTGACCGCTGCTTGGGTGGTGCGGGTCAGATCTATGAGCTGTGAGTCACCCCCAGCACTCCAATATATAGCCCCGCGTGATTCAGAAACCCGCAGCTCACCACACAATTTAAACCTCGCTGCGAAACTACCGTGTGAAAGGCTAACACTGCACGGTAAGGACTCGGGGCTTTGGTGTGTTGTGAGAAATGTTTATATATACTCGCCGCACGGTAAGTTGGCGAAAATTGGGCCCCCTCACTCCCCCCTTCCGAACGCACGGGATTGGCTGAGGTGTTGGGTGTTGGGGCTTTAGGGCGGAACTTGGGTAAGGCATTCTCACCCAACACCCAACACCTCAGCCAATCCCGTGCGTTCGGAAGGGGGGAATGAAGGGGCCCCATTTTCGCCAACTTAACGTGCGGCGAGTATAGTTAGAAATTCCTGAGAGCACGCGAACCTCTCTTGATGGACGTTAGAGCTCTTGGTATTCTCTACTCAACCCCAAAGCAGCCTCAAAGGAATAATTTTGCCTTAACGAGGTTTTAACATAAGCAGGATGCGGCCTGACAAACAACACTTAAAGATCGTTATAACCACAGTTGCCTTTAGAGATAGTAGTATGAGTATATATAGCTATAGTAATCTTAAAATATAAGGTTCTAAGAGGTCTGTAATGCACACAGTTACATTTAGAGTAAGTAGGACAAGTAATAATCTTTAAATTCAATGTCCTAAGAGCTCTGTATTGCTTTAGAATTTGTAGTAGAGTAATAATCTCAAAACCCAATGTCCTAAGAGCTCTGTATTGCTTTAGAATTTGTAGTATGAGTAATAATCTCAAAACCCAATGTCCTAAGAGCTCTGTATTGCTTTAGAATTTGTAGTATGAGTAATAATCTCAAAACCCAATGTCCTAAGAGCTCTGTATTGCTTTAGAATTTGTAGTAGGAGTAATAACCTCAAAACCCAATGTCCTAAGAGC
>JACEEZ010003548.1:33343-85843 GCA_016584305.1 Chionoecetes opilio | reverse complement strand
GCCGCCTCTGCGTCACCCTGACATAGAGACGGCTTTGACTTGGCTCGATGCTAGTCTGTGACGTCACGTCGGATCTGTACCCCCCCGCCCCTCACACCCTCCACACACACACCCCTCTCTCTTCTCTCCTCTGTCTCAAGATCGTACCGTACGTGAAATATTCCTGTCCGCTTCCTGTACTGAGCGAGCGAGGGTATTCCCCCCTCTCGTTGATGAGTGGACAGCCAGTAGCCCAGTACATTCTTTTGGAGCAATGAAATAATGTTGCTAAATACCCTCAGCTTGTGCAGGGGTTTCGAACCATTTTTACTTGCTTCCCCAAAAGTCATACAGGTTTTTGAAGCGGCTTTTAGTTATGCAATGCAATTCTAACAAAGCAGAGGGGCAGACCCGAAAACCCGGGAAGAGCGTTGGCGACCTACCACTAAAACTCACTAATCTCCACGCTAATATCAGTTTCCCTGGTGAAGCCCATCAGGTGCAGCCTTCACATTAAGGATGCCCAAATTTCAAAAAAAAGGTATGTTTATTAAAATGATAAATATTTTTCTATTACTGCTTATTCCCTTTTAAGCATCTACTATACTACTACTACTACTACTATACTACATAACTACCTATAAGACTATTTACTACTACTACTAAAAGACTACTATATAATACTTATAATACACCTATAAGTACTATTACACTAATACTACTACTACTACTACTACTACTACTACTACTACTACTACTACCACCTATAAGTACTACTATAATTCCCCATATTCATTTCATCATAGCATGTATGTATTACGTTTTTTTTTCATAACATGTTATTTTCATTTAAATGTTTAGGGGTCTAAGAAAAATTTGAAACTTTATCAGGGGGTCGATGAGCTGAAGAGTTTGGGAAGCCCTGCACTAAACTATAATGCGGATATTTTTTTTTTCCCTTTTCATTCTTATGCAAAACGTGAAAAATCAGTTAGGAAAAAAAGAAAACAAACCAGGGTAAAAAAAAAAAAAAAAAAAAAAAAAAAAAAAAAAAAAAAAAAAAAAAAAAAAAAAAAGTAGTTCTTCGTTGGTAAATATTTTCATCACACACTTAAATAAAATCATTCAGACGACCATTAAGACACTAAACTGTAATGTAGATATTATTTTCATCTTTCGTCCTTATAAAAATACGTAATTATAAAAAGATTCTATAATTATCATTTATAACCTACTAACTGTGATCTTATTTGTCTCTTTATTTTCCTGATTTATATTTGTATTCTCTCTTTCTCTCTTTCTTTCTTAACTTCCTTCCTTCCTTCCTTCTTCCTTCTTCCTTCCTTCCTTTCCTTCCTTCCTCTCTTTCTTTCTTTCTTAACTTCCTTCCTTCCTTCCTTTCTCTCTTTCTTTCTTAACTTCCTTCCTTCCTTCCTTCCTTCCTTCCTTCCTTCCTTTCTCTTTCTTTCTTAACTTCCTTCCTTCCTTCCTTCCTTCCTTCCTTCCTTCCTTCCTTCCTTCCTTTCTTTCTACTCTCTTCTTCTCTTACTTCCTTCCTTCCTTCCTTCCTTCCTTCCTTCCTTCCTTCCTTCCTTCCTTCCTTCCTTTCTTCTTTCTTTCTTTCTTTCGTCTCTCTCTCTCTCCTCTCTCTCTCTCTCTCTCTCTCTCTCTCTCTCTCTCTCTCTCTCTCTCTCTCTCTCTCTCTCTCTCTCCTCTCTCTCTCTCTCTCTCTCTCTCTCTCTCTCTCTCTAAAGGTGTCTTGAAATCTATCTATCAATAAAATGACCTAGACAAAATAGATCGAGGGAAAGATTAGGGGAAAAAATACCATACCACTGATCACTTTTTTTCTCCCTTCCATTCTTATGCAAAACGTAATTATAAATAGAGATCATTATTATATAGAAAAAAATAATAAATAGTTCTTCGCCACTGGTCACCCTTTCTGTCACTCTTTGAACCTCCTTTAACCTTGACATGTGGCAGCCAGGTCGTCCCAGGTCGTCCCTATAGGCAATCTGGGTCAGGTATTAGACAGGGAAGGTGTCTGTCTCTCTGGTGCCAAAGTTGATTAAAGTTGTGTCCAGCCCCTTCCCTTCCCTTCCCTTCCCTTCCTCTTCCCTTCCCTTCCCTTCCCTTCCTTCCCTTCCCTTCCCTTCCTCCTTCCCTCTCCTTCCCTTCCTCCTTCCCTTCCCTTCCACCTTCCCTTCCCTTCCACCTTCTCTTCCCTTCCTCCTTCCCTTCCCTTCCTCCTTCTCTTGGTGACTCCTGGTTCATCCTCAGCGCTATTGACAACTTGTATGTGTGTCTGTCTGTCTGTCTGTCTCTCTGTGTGTCTGTCTTTCTCTGTGTGTCTGTCTGCCTCTCTCTCTCTGTGTGTCTGTCTCTCTGTGTGTCTGTTTGTCTGTCTCTTTCTGTGTGTGTCTGTCTGTGTGTCTCTCTGTGTGTCTGTCTGTCTGTCTCTTTCTGTGTGTGTCTGTCTGTGTGTGTCTCTCTCTGTGTGTCTGTCTCTCTCTCTCTGTCTCTCTGTCTCTCTCTCTCTCTCTCTCTCTCTCTCTCTCTCTCTCTCTCTCTCTCTCTCTCTCTCTCTCTCTCTCTCTCTCTCTCTCTCTCTCTCTCTCTCTCTCTCTGTGTGTGTGTTCCCATCTATATTTAAATTGCTGAGGGTCTGTTTTTCATCAACAACAACAACAACAACAACAACGAAGAAAGTCCCAAACACAGAAGGACCCATTTACCATTTGGTCATTATTTTACTTATGTGTTTGTCATAATCTATAACTTAACAAACTCAATGTCATAACCGCTCAGACAGACTCCCACCAGATAACTCGTTCGCCTTCCCATCTCTTTCCATGTTGGTAGGAGTAGTTAGTAGTTACCGTAGATAACAGTGAAGTCGCCCAGTTCTACGTTTCTTTGTTATTTACAGACGTGTGGTGGCGTTAATACTTACATTTGTACATCCATGATTTCAGGACAGTTAGAAGGGTCTATCTGGAAAGTCTGTGTCATTTTGTGTCTTCATCTGTGTCATATTAGGGCTATAAATGAACAAATTACAAAAATTAAACCGAGTGGCGACCTCACTATACCTACTACAGTAAAGTCGCCAGCTAGTATTTTAACCCAACAGTTGAGTCGCCACTCTAGGGAATTCAGGGAAATTAGAGGTAAAGTAAAACAAGTCTCTATATATATTAGCTGCGGAAGATGCTTGGATATAAAAAAATTCCTCTGCCAACGTGAAAATAAATTATATTCAAGTTTGAAAGATCTGGCAAGTCTGCGTCCTGCCGCCCGAAAGGCTATTGCTTGCTGTCTGTCATCGCGTGAAGAAAAACGTGAGAAGCAAAATGCGCAACAGTTATACTTGCAGATACAAAGCATAAAACAACGCTGAAACAGGGTAGAGTATATAGTCATGATATAAACTACTGTGTAACATCTTCAGTGGCACATAAAAATCAGTAGTGATGCTATAATTCGTAATATTTGGCGCCTGGCGACTTCACTGCAGGTGGCGACTTCACTGTTATCTACGGTAGAGTAGTAGGAGTAGTTAGTAGTAGGAGTGTTAGTAGAGTTGTTAGATAGGATAAGGGAATTAATAAATGTATAGATATGGCTAATGTTAAATAGCTAATGTTAAATAGCTAATGTTAAATAGCTAATGTTAAATAGGTAAAGAGAATAGTTATTAGAAGCGGTGCATTTTTTTTTAACAAGCAGGTTTTAATGCCACTAATATTTTTGGGTAAATTCTGACATTTGGTAATTATGGTAGTGGTGAGTTTTTTTTGGATTAAGAGAAAGAAAATTAAATCCATGCGTTCAGGAAGTTGATTGGTTCACACACACACACACACACAGTCACACACACACAGTCACACACACACACCACACACACACACACACAGTCAACCACACACACACACACACACACACACACACACACACAACACAACACACACACACACACAAAATACACACACACACACACACACACACACAGTCACACCACAGTCACACACACACACACACAGTCACACACCACCACACCACACACCACACACAGTCACACCACACACACCACACACACACACCACACACATACACACACACACACACACACAGTCTTGTTTCTATTGCTTTGTTTAGAGGATAATGCCTCAGAGCCATAGTGATCTACCGCTGCTGCATTAGTTGCCGAACCACCACCCCGGGGGGGGGTTACAAACCCCGGCTAGCACCCGGTACCCATCACGCGGTGACCAAGGGCTAGGGCATTTAACGAAAGACCACCCATCTATCTTTCCCCCCCGGGGATCGAACCCCGGGACTCTCTCGGTTGTAAGCCGAGCGTGCTAACACACTACACTACAGATTCAGTCACACACACACACACACACACATGTACATTTCACACCACGAACCAAGTCTATGAATTACGTCCGCATATATCCTCGCATATGCATAACAAAAAAGTATCCATGGTTGTAATATATAGTCTGAGGAATTATTTATTATTATATTATTATTATCATCATCATTATTATTATTATTATTATTATTATTATTATTTACCTTAACAAGCCATTATCAATTACCCAACAAGCATCGTTACACCAGCGCCATCTATTAGTCAGACGGTAAAGTAAGATAATTGCCAGATATCGCTTTCCTTAACCATCTTATTATAACTCATCAGGCATCTTCACAGCGGAGTCGAACGAGCCAAGTAGTAAAAACAATTATTTCTCTTTATTTCATCTACTCTCAATTCCTCTTCTATTTTTCTATATTTTATTTATTTCTCTCTTTATTTGATATTTCAGTTGCTTCTCTCTTGGTTGGATTCTATTCCTGCATTTATTTACTTGTGTAGCCTATTTCCATATTCCTATTTATCTATCTATTTATTCCCCGGTATGGTTTTGGCACTTCTAAATAGATAAAACATATAAAAACACAGTAAGTTTATCAGTACACATCAACACCACTTGTAGAAAGCCATTAACATTGCTGTAAAACTCTTCCTTTTATTCAGGTGACGAGATTGAACAGCAGAGTCAAAAGAGCGAAGCAGTAATTACAAAACACAGAAATGTATATATCACAAGCCCGGTATTGTTCTGGCATTACTAAATAGATGAAATATATAAAAACGCAGTAAATTAATCAACACACATCAACAACACTCACAGAAATCCATCAATAAAGCTGTAAAACCTTTCCTTCTATTTATTCAGGTGACGAGACTGTACAGCAGAGTCGAGAGGGCGAAACAGTTATAACAAAACCCTGAAATGCATGTTTAACTTACCCCTGACATTGTTTTGGCACTTCTAAATAGATTAAATATATAAACACACAGTAAGTTAATCAGTACACATCAAACCTCTAACAGAAAGCCATTAATAAAGCTTAAAAACTCTTTCTTCTACTCAGGTGACAAGACTGATGAGTAAGAACGAAGCTGAATCCTAGAAGTGTGATGCCAGAGCGAAGCATTGCCAGCCAGTTGGGTCCCAGACTTCCCGACTGTTCCGTCAGGTCCACCACTGCCACCAGGTCAGTTAACTAAGCTTTCTCCTTAATAATAGATAAACCCATCCCTACCACCGCCTTATTTAACACATACATACATACACACACACACTTTAACCCCTTCACGCCCAGATCTTTCCTTTGCTATAAAAAATTGTCTGTAGTCGAGCCATAAAATTAAAAAAGTCACAATATACCAAATTAGCAAGTAGACAAGGATACTAAACAGGTCATAGCAATAAAATATTCCTTGTATTCACTAAAAATCGTCTAATAATACCCGAATTACAATGGAAATTACGTTCTAGGTCTCAAAAGGTTAAAACACACACACTGACACACACGCACACATACACACTCACACATACACACTCACACACTGCACACACATACCTTAAGTATTAGTATTCTTGATAGTTGAGAAGGAAGGAAGAAAGTACGTAAGCATGATAACACTATAATTATGTCTATTGCTTTGGGCGGTGAAGCAGAGAACATGGCAAATAAAATACGAATGAGGGAAGTGGGAGAATGGATAATAAGAGAAGAAAAAAATACCATATAAGTGGCACAACGAAGGAATTAGCATCAAACTATAACACTGAGATCGTTAACTACATTTTTACTAATCACTACCGTAGATAACAGTTTAGTCGCCAGAGGCAATAATGTCGCCAGTCGCCAAATATTACGAATTATAGCATCACTACTGATTTTTATGTGCCAATGAAGATGATACACAGTAGTTTATATCATGACTGTATAATCTACCCTGTTTCAGCGTTGTTTTATGCTTTGTATCTGCAAGTATATACGGTTTCAAATTTCACTAGTTTTTTTTTCGCGCGACGACGACGACGGCGGCGGCGGCGGCGCGGCGGCGGCGGGGGGGAGGAGGAGGACACTCAGTAAATAAACACTAGATGGCGACCTTATTGTTGGTCGCCACTCTGGTGATATTTTTGTAATTTGTTCATTTGTAGCCATATGACACAGATGAAGACACAAAATGACACACTCCAGATAGCCCCTTCTAACTGTCCTGAAATCATGGATGTAGAAATGTAACTATTAACGCCACCACACGTCTGTAAACAGAAAAAAAAGTTGTCCTGGCGACTTAACTGTTATCTACACTCTAGAACATGGAATAGGAAGAAGAATGACATCACTACGCTTGTAAATGATCCATCGTAGTAGATGCTTGGAATAAGCTTATAATTTGCAGTTATTACACTTTTAGAGAGTAGGTAGCAAGGTTATTGTTCAAAGGGATTTTGGGGCTGCAAGGATTCTAAGAGGTAGTAAAAGGACTCGCAGTATTGGCTCAGCTACCAAAACCTACCCCCACCTCTCAACGAGCCGGTTAGCCAATAGAGACGTCCGATGACATACGCTCAGGCAGGAATCCCAGTAGTACCTAGAATCAGCTTTAAGTAGAATCATACGTAGAGTGATTAGATTAGTACCTTAGGAATATCTCAGTACCTTACATTACCCGTTTTCATACTAGCAAGGGTTCCGATGGGTAGGGAATGTTGTAAGACAGTCAATGTGAGTGCTTACCGTAGATAACAGTAAAGTCGCCACCTACAGTGATGTCGCCAGGCGCCAAATATTACGAATTATAGCATTACTACTGCTGTGTCTGTGCCACTGAAGATGATACACAGTAGTTTAATATCATGACTGTATAATCTACCCTGTTTCAGCGTTGTTTTATGCTTTGTATCTGCGAGTATATACGGTTTCAAATTTCGCTACGCATTTTTTTTTCGGGCGACGACGACAGCGGTACGACACTCGGTAAATAAACACTAGATGGCGACTTTATTGTTGATAGCCACTTTGTAGATATTTTTGAAATTTATTCATTTATAGCCCTATGACACAGATGAAGACACAAAATGACAGACTCTCCAGATAGCCCCTTCTAACTGTCCTGAAATCATGGATGTAGAAATGTAACTATTAACGCCACCACACGGCTGTAAACAGAAAAAAAAGTTGTCCTGGCGACTTAACTGTTATCTACGGTAGCAAGGATTACTATGGTTAGGGAATGTTGTAAGGACCGTCAATGTGAGTGCTAAAGGGGCGTATATGACTTTTTTTTAACCCCTTCACGCCCAATGTTTCCCTTGCATAATGGTCTGTGTATACACGTGTGGTCCCTCTCACCCCGATGGTTCCTGATGAAGTGACCAGAAATGCCGGCGTGAATTAACCTTGAACCGTCACACGTCCATGGCCTGCACAGCCTTGACCCCTTCACGCCCAGATCTTTCCTTTGCTATATAAAATGGTTGTTAGCCATAAAATCACGAAAAGTAACTGAATATACCAAATTAGTTAGTGGACAAGGATACAAAATAGGTCATATCTATAAAATATTGTTTATATTCACTAAAAATCGTCTAATGGTACCTAAATTACGTTCTGGGTCTCAAGGGGTTAATTATCATATCTTATACACACTTTACTGCAATTATAAGCTTCATGACTCGTGTGACATTCGCAGAAACCTGTAGTGATGTCACCTTCCTTATGTATGGGCTTGACATAATGCAATCCTGAATATTTAATAGCATAGTACTTAATAATACTTAATAAGCGTATATATAACAACTTAATAGCATATAGATTTATAGCTGTATATATAGCTGTATACATCTGTTCCATTCGTCCTGAGCTGCCGTGTATATACGTATGGTAATGTGTCATGCTTAAGAAATGTAAAGTGTAAATTTTCAATGAGACTTCGTTGAGATCACGGCTTTTATGTAGATAAGACTTTTATTGAATGTAACAGTAGCTATAGTGAGGGAATTAATGGACCCAATTAGCAGTGTGGATCAGTGCATTTTTTAACATCATAACTGGGCGACCAAAGTGTCTCCCAGTGATCCAAAACTGAAGTAAGGACATTTCTTAAGCGACTGGGCGACAAGATATTTATTCATAAAATCCTTCTGGGATGCAATGGCTCATCATGGCTGTGTGTGCAGGATCCGGAAGTACATTCTTATTACTGCATAAAATTTTGATCTCCATTTATATTTCTTTCTTCTATTATTGCCTCTTATCTTGTGTCGCCCAGTAAGATTTCCTTAAAAAATGCTCTGTTGTGGATAGTTATCAAAATTAACCATCATCTGAGTTTTCCCTCCATGATAACGCTTGCCTTGGGTGGAGTGAAAAAATTTGCATAGATTCTTTGTGGCAATGATATACCTGCTTTCAGACACTTTTTATTTCCATAGTTGAAATTCTGCTATTACTAATACTCGTATATTAACCCCTTCACACCCAGACCTTTCCTTTGCTGTGTGAAAAATCGTCTGTTAGCCATAAAATTAGGAAAAGTAGCTTAGCCCCTTGAGACCCAGAACGTAATTTCCATTGTAATTTGGGTACCATTAGACGATTTCTAGTGAATATAAGCAATGTTTTATAGATATGACCTGTTTAGTATCCTTGCCGATTAACTAATTTGGTATATTAAGTTACTTTTCATTATTTTATGGCTAACAACAGACGATTTTATATAGCAAAGGAAAGATCTGGGCGTGAAGGGGTGATATACCAAATTAGTTAGTGGACAAGGATACTAAACAGGTCATAGCTATAAAATATTGCTTATATTAATTTAAAATCTTCTAATGGTACACAAATTACTATGGAAATTACGTTCTGGGTCTCAAGGGGTTAAAGTATCACAGCAGTTCAAAAGCTACTACTCGGTAAACTGTCTGATATACTCTTATAAAAGGAAAAATTTGTGGTGGATTTTCAGGTGTATGAAGAAATATACAGATGTTTTCAGACTTTATTTCCATAGTTGATATTCTATATTCCTAACATAACTAAAAATATAAAAGTATCACTATGTAAACACTGATATACTCTCATAAAAGGAAAAAATTTGTCCTGGATTCTTACCGTAGATAACAGTGAAGTCGCCAGTTTTACGTTTCTTTGTTATTTACAGACGTGTGGTGGCGTTAATACTTACATTTGTACATCCATGATTTCAGGAAAGTTAGAAGGGTCTATCTGGAAAGTCTGTGTCATTTTGTGTCTTCATCTGTGTCATATTAGGGCTATAAATGAACAAATTACAAAAATATAACCGAGTGGCGACCTCACTATACCTACTACAGTAAAGTCGCCAGCTAGTATTTTAACCCAACAGTTGTCGCCACTCTGGGGAATTCAGGGAAATTAGAGGTAAAGTAAAACAAGTCTCTATATATTAGCTGCGGAAGATGCTTGGATATATAAAAATTCCTCTGCCAACGTGAAAATAAATTCTATTCAAGTTTGAAAGACCTGGCAAGTCTGCGTCCTGTCGCCCGAAAAGCTACTGTTTACTGTGTCATCGCGCGAAGAAAAACGTGAGAAGCAAAATGCGCAACAGTTATATTTGCAGATACAAAGCATAAAACAACGCTGAAACAGGGTAGATTATACAGCCATGATATAAACTACTGTGTAACATCTTCAGTGGCACATAAAAATCAGTAGTGATGCTATAATTCGTAATATTTGGCGCCTGGCGACTTCACTGTTATCTACGGTAGGTATCAAAAATATAAATAGATTTCACAAACTTTTTATTTCCATAGTTGATAGCCTTTATTCCTAACACTACTTGCATAGAAAAGTATCACAACAGTGCATAACAGCTATCAGGAAGTAAACTATCTAATATATGCTCGTGTTCGTAGTCACATACCATGATTGCTCGTGGTAATTGCTATGATTTTGTTGCATTTCTACTCAAGTCAAAATTATTCACTTGATCTTGTAGCTGCCATGGAAAGTACTAGAGCAATCCTACAGTACTCCTATTGCAATCACAACAGAGATCTTGTAGCTGCCATGGAAAGTACTAGAGCAATCCTACAGTACTCCTATTGCAATCACAACAGAGATCTTGTAGCTGCCATGGAAAGTACTATCTAGTGCAATCATACAGTACTCCTATTGCAATCACAACAGAGATCTTGTAGCTGCCATGGAAAGTACTAGAGCAATCATACAGTACTCCTATTGCAATCACAACAGAGATCTTGTAGCTGCCATGGAAAGTACTAGAGCAATCATACAGTACTCCTATTGCAATCACAACAGAGATCTTGTAGCTGCCATGGAAAGTACTAGAGCAATCCTACAGTACTCCTATTGCAATCACAACAGAGCTGGCATGACATATTGATTTAATTAGGACAAGACAAAGTGAACAATGACCACGTACAATGATGGTATGTGACTACGAATACGGGCAATACTCTTATAAAAGGAATGCATGTAGAATTTGGAGAAAAAAAAAATTATCCACTGCCCATAAAAATCATGTTATAAATTTGTTACTAACGCCAAACATCATTATAATTTTTTTTTTCTTTTCATTATTAACACTTTTTTTTTTTTTTTTTACTAGCTAACCTACTGTATATGTATAAGAAGAAAAAAAATACATGTCACCACCTAAAATCATGTGATAAAAATGTGTTCCTTCTGTCATACATAATTATAATAGTTTTTTTTTGTCTATTATTAAAACTTTTTTTTTCATTAACACTTTTTTTTCACTTAACTTTTATTTTCATTATTAACACTTTTTTTTCATTAACACTTTTTCACTAACTTTTTTTTTTCATTATTGACACTTTTTCATCAACACTTTTTTTTTTTATTAGCTTTTTTTTTTTTCATTAGTAACCCCTTGAGACCCAGAACGTAATTTCCATTGTAATTTGGGTACTATTAGACGATTTTTTGTGAATATAAGCAATATTGTATAGCTATGACCTATTTAGTATTCTTGTCCACTAACTAATTTGGTAGCTTATATTCAGTGACTTTTCGTAATTTTATGGCTAACAACAAACAATTTTTATACAGCAAAGGAAAGATCTGGGCGTGAAGGGGCTAACACTTTTTCTTACTCGCTAACCTAATGTAAATAGCCGCCCTTATTTCTGCGTCACATTTCACTAGCGTGCCTTTAGTAATCTTTCCCAGGCTCGAGGGAGAACACACAGACAGATAGGAAAGAATACTCTGGTGTAAATGTGATAAATAGTCTAAGTCAGGCGTCCATCTCTTGCTTGTAATGTTCTTTGAGACACTGCTACCTGAGCTTCTGTTGTTGTCGTCGCTTTGTGTGTCGAATGTCTGGCATATCAGATTATGACACTGCAATGTGATGTCTATAAAATTAGTTCCTAAGACATTACTAGATATTTGTTTCATACTGATTTTACTAGAATTTGCCTCTTTAACAAACATATTACTAGAACTTGCCTGTTTTGCATACATGTTACTAGAACTTCCCTCTTTCGCCAACATCTGACTAGAACTATTTGCCTCTTTCGCACACATCTGACTAGATCTTGCCTCTTTCGCACACATATTACTAGAATTAATTGCATCTTTCGCACAAATCACCATAAATATACAAGCCACTGGAACCAGCCGTAAGCCTAAGTTAGTCTCCCTCTCAGCTGGAAGTATATCTGCACTGACTTCACTTATACTTTTACTCCCTAACAGTTTACTAAGTTCTTGATAACTCCAAAATACAACATTCCTATTAAACTGTGTCATTTCTAACTCCTCTCCTTCCCTGACGAGATACGGGACATCACCCTTCACTTGCTGTAGCCCTAAGTAAGCTAAGAGCCATTTAACATACAGTGTCTTACCAGGGAAAGATTCAATATCATAACTATTTGTATTGCAGGCTGTCTGGTGGAGGCGCATGGAGAGGAGACGGATTCCACCTAACTCGGATCCCAGAAGCTGGATCTGGTTTGCTATATCCATGTCCAGGATTTCACACAGGCAGTTCAGAAACTCGTGTTTCTCGACGGTGCCCTGGTGACTCCTGAAGAAGTTCCTCAGTGCATCCCAATGGAACTGCAACAACACATTCAAGAAGTAAGATTTAGTTACAAGTACGTACAGTAAAACCTCTCGTATTCGGACTAATTGGGCCAAGGAGTGGTCCGAGTAATGCAAGGATCCGAATAATGGGGGGTTTATGTAAAAAAAAAAAAATAATAAATAAAAAAAATGTATATAAAAAAAAAAAAAAAAATTCTAGGTGTATATAAATTATATAGCTAGGAAATTTCGACCCCTAAAAAAAATTATAAAAAAAAAAAAAAAAAAGTCCGAATACGAGAGGTTTTACTGTAGCTACATTGACATACATTGACATTGCATAACGTAGAATTTCATCTATATGAATAGTGCATAAAAACATGTAAAATGCATCGGTGAATCCCCCATGGAACTGCAACAAAGTATACTATTCAAGAAGTATGATTGAATTCCAAGTAATAAACCCTCAATGTGGACTAATTGGCCATGGATTGGTACCGATTAATGCAAGGATCGAATAATGGGGGTGGGATGTGTAAAAAAAAAAAAAAAATTAGTGTCTATATAATAGCTATGAATTTTGACCCAAAATATAGTGTATATAATATAGCTAGAATTTCGACCCCTAAAAAAAGTGAAAAAAAATGGGAGGTCCATAGTGTCAAGTCCGTAATAATGGGTCTGATACGTGAGGTTTACTGTACATCTTAACCCCTCGAGGCTCGGATCGTAATTTTCATTGTAATTTGGCTACCATTAGACAATCTTTAGTGAATATAAGGGTGAAGTGGAGATGCTAACCAGCACTAAGCTATCATGAGCGTCCTTGCCAAACTGAATACATATGCAGTATAGTTGACCAAAGAATCATATATGAGAAGGGACACTCTGGTATAGTCTTGTTTAGCGGAAAGACTCAAAGAAAGAGTTTGCTCAAAAGTTACTATATTGGTGTCAAGTGTGTTCGTAGCTTTCACTGTGTTTGTTATGAGCCTGTGGTTACCGGTCAATTCGCCCACAAGACATTTCGCCCACATGTAAGAGTCAATTCGCCCACACGACCCATGTCACAAAGTCATGTAACTATATCTTCCTCCGTAAGAAATGGAATGAACCATCAGTAACCTTGGGCGAAATGACTCCATGGTGTGACGAAATGGCATATGGGCGAAATGACCGGATACCGAACCGAGCCTGTGAGTGATGCCTTGCTCTGCCTACAGGGTCGTGTGTGTCAGTGAGGAGGTGGTGTTCCGCCCGGGCTGTTTATCAGAGACAGTGACGACGCTAAGAGTGACCTGCCGCTATCTGTGACTAACCTACAGGTGTGTGGAGTATTAACCCCTTCACGCCCAGATCTTTCCTTTGCTATATAAAATTGTCTGTTGTTAGCCATAAAATTACGAAAAGTAGCTGAATATACCACATTAGTTAGTCGACAAGGATACTAAACAGTCATAGCTATTAAATATTGCTTATATGCCCTAAAAAATTGTCTAATGGTACCAAAATTAAATGGAAATTACGTTCTGGGCCTCAAGGGGTTAAGGTAAGCAGAGACGGCACTCAAATCTGTGGCCGACAAGCTGTTAGACTAAGACATGAAACTAAGATTTTTTGGGGTGAGGGCAAAGAATGGTAGTAGTAGTAGAAATAGCAGTAATAGTAATAGTAGTAGTAGAAATAGCAGTATGTATAACCCTCCCTGCTCCCTTCTGCAATCTCCAAATCATGACATGCAATAATAAAGAAAACTGAATCATCTTTTTCAAATTAAATATCTCTTAATAATTTTTTGAGTGGTGCATTGATTTATTTAGTGGGTAAGTAGTTGTCTGTGTTACATTATCACTTATAAATATCTAAATCTGTACTACTAAGTGTTGAGGGTAGTTATATTTACCTGTTCTTTCAAACTACTCGCCTTAACTAACCCCTTCACGCCCAGATCTTTCCTTTGTATAAAATCGTTTGTTAGCCATAAAATTACGAAAACTAACTGAATATACCAAATTAGTTAGTGGACAAGAATACTAAACAGGTCATAGCTATAAAATATTGCTTATAGTCACTAAAAATCATCTAATGGTACCCAAATTACAATGGAAATTACGTTCTGGTCCTCAAGGGGTTCATTTGTCAGTCAGGAGGCGTGGAGTTCAAATAAATACAATTCTCAACATCAGGACAGATTTAATTTCTTATCTTTAATCCCTCGCCTCCTGACCAACACATTGAGGCGGGAGGTTTGGGAGGACAGGTAAATACAACAACCCTCGATACTAAGCAGAGATTTAGGTACTTATAAGAAATACACGCGTCATCACTACTGTTTTTTTTAACGAGGCCAAAAATCCTGCCCCCTTGCTGCTTACTGCCTGATATTTGATGCCAGGAGAAGGGAATACTATGCTTCTTCTAAATTCCAGTTGTATTTTATCATAGTTAACCATATCATCAGGTAAACATAGGCATCATTTTAAGCATGAGACCTTACGATAGAATTGAATTTTCGCCTTGTTAAAAAAAATAGACTGTAGATAAAATTTATGATAATGGAAACACTCCATTTACTGCCCACTAAATAAATCCACGCCATCATCTCATCTTTCTGTTTGACGTCAGATTGTCTCGTGGTGTTTCATGAGGTTAGACGGTCAACGAGAACCTTCCAATGTTACTGTCTTGTGTCCTCATTCAAATTTGCGACATGAGTTTCACGCCCCGGATGCTCTTCCTGACAGGCAAACTTGATCAATCCATGTAGCTACAGTGTATATGTATAATTACGAGCGCTCGAGAGTCCTCACTGGATACGGGATTTTTCTCACATATAAGCGGCCGACTCGACCCGACCGACCATCACGCTTTTCAGGAGCTTATGTCTTTGGAATCCCGCCTCTGATTGACAAGCAGTCTTCGCCATCCGATAGCCCCATTCACTCCCTATTTGTGCAAATATATAAAACAACAGTTTCAGCGTAAAAAGGCAAAGGTAAATGGAGTTTAGATGACAGCAGACATATTTCCTTGCTATCGGGTTTCTACGGGCTCGCTCGTCCTTCACTGACTAAGGCGTCTTACTGGTTATAATAATACAGGTATTCTACGGCACTCGGTTATAAGATTACGTATTATTATTTGAAGAAGCTTAGTATAAAAAAAATGTAATAATAATAATAATTGAAAAATGCAGTCCAAGTAAAACTACATCTGCTTCAGTTTAGTTCCTCCTTCCCTACTGAGACTATAAATGCATGGAGCTATAAGGCAATTGCGATCACTGTAGTTGTCTGTAGCAATTCCCTAGCATAATGTTTTAACAAGTATGAATGACTACACTCAATAATCTGAACCACTTACATTAAAAGTTATTGTGCGCCACTTTGAAAATACAAAGAGTATAAATAGAGAATCATTTAAAGAGAGTACCTAGCTATTTATTGTAATGCTGAAAACTAGAATAATCATTTCTAAGAGTAATTATTTAGTGTAGAGTTTGCTGAAAATTAGATTAAATCATTTATTGTAAGTTTGATGAAAATTTGATCAATCATTTCTACAAGTAATTATTGATAGTAAAGTTAGCGGTCTCATTCAGTGTACATTACAGACTCCTATTTCTCTCCCCCAGGGTTGCAGCTCGCCGCCTAACACATAAGAACATAAGAAAGCTACAAGAGGCCGCGAGACCTACACGTGGTAGTTCCTGTTACTTAACACTACCTACATCCACCTTTCATCCCCATCCATGAATTTATCCAGCCTCCTTTTAAAGCTCTCTAATGACTCCGCACTAACCACCTGACGACTGTTGTTACCTATTTATGACCATTATTCATGTAGGGTAGTAGTTCATATGCATATTAATCTATTTTTATGAGGGTTACTAATGCAAGTTTATTAATTTTGATGAAAGAGGGATTGAGAGTCTTACAATCTTCACATGTGGGACAATTATATTTGTTCTTCCTACTAATACTAACACACCCGGGGAGCACCAGTTGGCGGTGCTACACTTAACTCCTTCACGCCCAGATCTTTTCTTTGCTAGATAAAATAGTCTGTTAGCCATAAAATAAAGAAAAGTGACTGAATATACCAAATTAGTTAGTGGACATGGATACTAAACAGGTCATATCTATAAAATATTGCTTATATTCACTTAAAATCGTCGTATGGTACACAAATTACAGTGGAAATTACGTTCTGGGTCTCAAGGGGTTAACGTACAGAGCAACGCAGAGATTCTCGTATGGCAACAAGGACTTCCACGTCGACAGCTTAGAGAGACTTGATAGAGAAAGACGGATAGGTAAATAACAATAGTGCCGAGGAGGACAATAAATAGGACAAGGATGAACCAGAAATTGAAAAAAAAAAGGAATGGAAGGGAAGGACTTGACACAGCTTTAATCCACTTTGGCACCAGAGAGACGGGGAGATTGGCAGCCGCTGATATATTCTTATTATGGTATTTGTTAGACATTTGTTTTGCAAGATACTATTCCTGCCCTCATGCCTGCCTGATTATTGATAGTATTACCCGTGTAGGAAAGTTTTTGAAATTAATAAAAACTGAGGAATGTTTGGTGCTTTTCCATTTGACTGCTTCTGCTTTTGTGGTGTTTATCTGGAGAGTCTTCGAGGCATTTATGACTTTACACACTTTTTTTGGTATTTTGAGCAGGATTTTTTGCATTTTTTGTACTTTGAGCAGGGTTTTTTCTATTTGCTATTTTAAGATCAAAAGGAAATATTAAATTATAAAACGCATTGATTATTGTATTAGAATCTAGTAAATGATCAATTATTTAAATATTAATAAATATATTATATACTATGTATTTGAATACTCATAAAAAACCAATGCATTTAAAAATAAATTTCTAAATACACAGTATGTATTTAAATACAAATTTATTTAAATACTGCCCAGCTCTGGCAACCGGTTTGTGCCAGTGTGTAGCGGAACAGTGTTCACACTATCCAACAGACACGCTCAGCACCGCACTGTAACCTGCACGGACCACCAAAATATTCTCGCCAAGAATCCTGACCGGCAACTGGCAGTGACATTCCACACTAGTGTGAATACAACAATGGTTTATCATTGAAGAATATTTTGCCGGTCGGATCCGTTACGTATAGTGTGAATCAGCCTTTACATAGAATAGCTTGTACACGCTTCAGTGTGTCAGCGCACTCTTGAGGTAGAGAGGCAGGCAGGGGGAATAGCAGGGGAGGGCACGGCAGATTGCATTAACCCCTCGAGGCCCATAACTTAATTTCCATTGAAAGTTGGGTACCATTAGATGATTTTTAGTGACTATAAGCAATGTTTTATAGCTATGACCTGTTTAGTATCCTTGTCCACTAGTTAATTTGGTATATTCAGTGACATTTCGTAATTTTATGGCGAAGACTATTTTGTATAGGAAGGGAAGGATTTGGGCGTGAAGGGGTTAATGTTCCCTCACCAAAAAGTTGTATCGTAGTCTATATGAAACCATAGTCGTTTCGTACACTAAGCTCAGAGTTGAACTTGACTACTAGTTACGAAATGACACCAGGTATGTACGAAAAAACTCAAAATCTGTGTACGAAACAACTAACAAAACATGGGTACGAAACAACTTGTGTACGAAACTTCCTGTAACCCACACACACAGAAACTCCCCCCACACAAACAGCCCCCCCCCCCACACACACACAGACCCCCCCCACACACACACAGAAAGAAACCCTGTCATACACATAAGCAAGAAAGAAACCCTGTCATACACATAAGCAAGAAAGAAACCCTGTCATACACATAAGCAAGAAAGAAACCCTGTCATACACATAAGCAAGAAAGAAACCCTGTCATACACATAAGCAAGAAAGAAACCCTGTCATACACATAAGCAAGAAAGAAACCCTGTCATACACATAAGCAAGAAAGAAACCCTGTCATACACATAAGCAAGAAAGAAACCCTGTCATTCACATAAGCAAGAAAGAAACCCTGTCATACACATAGGCAAGAAAGAAACCCTGTCATTCACATAAGCAAGAAAGAAACCCTGTCATACACATAAGCAAGAAAGAAACCCTGTCATTCACATAAGCAAGAAAGAAACCCTGTCATTCACATAAGCAAGAAAGAAACCCTGTCATACACATAAGCAAGAAAGAAACCCTGTCATACACATAAGCAAGAAAGAAACCCTGTCATACACATAAGCAAGAAAGAAACCCTGTCATACACATAAGCAAGAAAGAAACCCTGTCATACACATAAGCAAGAAAGAAACCCTGTCATACACATAAGCAAGAAAGAAACCCTGTCATTCACATAAGCAAGAAAGAAACCCTGTCATTCACATAAGCAAGAAAGAAACCCTGTCATACACATAAGCAAGAAAGAAACCCTGTCATTCACATAAGCAAGATAGAAACCCTGTCATACACATAAGCAAGAAAGCGAAGGTTTGTTCACTCACCACCAGGGCGGCCTTGATGGGTCTAAGGCACAGCTCCACCTGAAGGTTCCTGACCAAGGGGTTCTTAGCGGCGGTGAGGAGAGCAGCACAAAGGAAGGAGGCGTCACACAGGCTCAACTGCAGCCCCTCTGTAACACTCTGGAAAGGGAGAATAACTATGATAATATATGATTACGGGAGTAGATATTAAATAGTTTTACTTCCTTACATGGTACAGAACCAGGGCCGTTTCTTACTATATGTTATCACTACGCAGTTGCACAGGGCCCCCGAAGCCACCAAGGGGCCCCCGAAGCCACCAAGGGGCCCCCAAGCTGCCATTATTTGCTTTTTATTTTAGAATCTAGTCTCTTTTCCTTTCAAAGTGCACCAGATTGACGCATTTAAATATTTAAGGCGTGCCCCCGGACCACCTTAGAGGGCTTGGAATCCCCCACCATAATTTTACAAAATAGGGCCCCAAACAGCATTTCGCATAGGGCCCCAAAAGGCTAGAAACGCCACTGCACAGAACTTAAATCACACTAACTTGTCTCTACTAGCAAATGTAAAATAACACAATTACACAATTAATAACACTGTTGATAATAGAATATATATAACAATAATATACTGTTGATAATAATTTTCGTATATAGTGACCACAAAAACACCCTTACCTGAAGCACACTTATGAAGGACTGCAAGATCTCGGCCAGCTCAAGAAGCTTCTCTGCCCTTAAGAACAGTGAGGGCGATACACACCGACAAATGCTGCAAGGGCGAGAAATGTTTACTGTAAAGGACATAAGTAATATAAAAAATATACGTATATATATAATAATAATGAGAAATTAAAGAGATTTTATGGTGTATTAAAATGAAGGTTTCTGAAATCTATCACTCATGTCTAGAGCTATACATTAAGAGAGAGAGAGAGAGAGAGAGAGAGAGAGAGAGAGAGAGAGAGAGAGAGAGAGAGAGAGAGAGAGAGAGAGAGAGAGAGAGAGAGAGAGCGAGAGCGAGAGCGAGAGCGAGAGCGAGAGCGAGAGCGAGAGAGAGAGCGAGAGAGAGAGGGGTTAATCCTACTATATAAACTTCTAATTCATGGTTTTTTTTTACTTTTTTTTCTTTTCTTACTATATTTTCACATACTTCTTGACTTTTCTTTCATCATCTTACTTTTTTCTACTTTTAACTATACTTTCTATCTTATTCTTCACCTCATTCTTCTTCTTATTATTATTATTCTCAGACTGTTTTTTTGACTGCATAACTTCACTCTTAAACTTCTGAGTCGTGTTGTTTTTTTACTTTGCTTCATGATCTTACTCCTATCCTTATTGTTCTTCTTATCTTTACCCTCCAACCAGCCTCTCACCTCATGAAGGCGAGAGTCTGCCTGCCGTCGATGAGTCCCGCCTTGTAGCGTGTGTGCCAGGCCTCCAGCAGACACACGCCCGGCTCCCCTGCTAGCTGCCCCGCCGTCTGCACCAGCATCAACAACTCACTCGCATTACGCTGAAACAACACATGAAATTCACTTGCTGTATGATAACATGTAATGATAATAATAAGCTTTAATAATAAACAGTTGTGTGTGTGTGTATGTGTGTATCTGTGAAAAATCATCCAAAACGGTCGACAAAATAAAAATAGCCACTCAAATTTATCTTTATTATATCTCTTCACTCTATCAGTCCAGCAATCTTTTTACTCTATCTCTTACTTATCTCTTTTTACTCTATCTCTTACTTATCTCTTTTTACTCTATCTCTTACTTATCTCTTTTTACTCTATCTCTTACTTATCTCTTTTTACTCTATCTCTTACTTATCTCTTTTTACTCTATCTCTTACTTATCTCTTTTTACTCTATCTCTTTTTACTTATCTCTTTTTACTCTATCTCTTACTTATCTCTTTTTACTCTATCTCTTTTTACTTATCTCTTTTTACTCTATCTCTTACTTATCTCTTTTTACTCTATCTCTTACTTATCTCTTTTTACTCTATCTCTTACTTATCTCTTTTTACTCTATCTCTTACTTATCTCTTTTTACTCTATCTCTTACTTATCTCTTTTACTCTATCTCTTACTTATCTCTTTTTACTCTATCTCTTACTTATCTCTTTTTACTCTATCTCTTACTTATCTCTTTTTACTCTATCTCTTACTTACATCTTTTTACTCTATCTCTTACTTATCTCTTTTTACTCTATCTCTTACTTATCTCTTTTTACTCTATCTCTTACTTATCTCTTTTTTACTTCTATCTTCTTACTTATCTTCTTTTTTACTCTATCTCTTACTTATCTCTTTTTACTCTATCTCTTATTTATCTCTTTTTACTCTATCTCTTACTTATCTCTTTTTACTCTATCTCTTACTTATCTCTTTTTACTCTATCTCTTACTTATCTCTTTTTACTCTATCTCTTACTTATCTCTTTTTACTCTATCTCTTATTTATCTCTTTTTACTCTATCTCTTACTTATCTCTTTTTACTCTATCTCTTACTTATCTCTTTTTACTCTATCTCTTACTTATCTCTTTTTACATATCTCATCATCATCCTCATCTTTCCGTTAAATGTCAGATTTTCGCATAATGTTTTATGACGTCAGACGGTCGATGATACGCTTCCAATGATATTGTCGCCGTTCATCATTTAGATTTGTGGCCAGACCTTTACGCCCCGGATGCTCTTCCTGACAGGCACGCTCAGTTTTCAGCTGAGGGTCTAGGTGGATTGCCTACCATGGCTGACGACCTGACGCCTGAACACCTGGCGACGGCTGAGGTCAGGTTTATGAGATTAGCGTATTGCCTAGGGAGTGGATTAACCAGCTGTGGAGTCACTCATACCACAAGTCACTACAACATAACTCTTCTACATATGTATTTTAACTCTATCAGTACAGTCCTATCCCTTTCCACTCTAAAAAAACACTCAAATTGATCTGTCCTACATCTCTTTCCACTCAATATCTTACATATATCTTTTTACATAACTCTTCTACATATCTCTTTTCACTCTATTAGTACAACAGAGACCTCACCCACCTGTACCAGTCCTGTATCTATCAGTACGAAGACCAGAGGGTAGACAAGGTGAGGGGGGCGTTTGTGAGGGGGCTGCTGGCTGCCTTCAGAGGAGCAGTGGTGGGTGGGGGATACTTTCTGTAGGAGCACACTGTAGAGGTAGGTCTGTCTCACCTCCACTGGTACTGTTCCCCATGATGCCTTGAGCTCAAACTGTACCCATGTTTTAAGCGGGATCTGAAAGCATGGTAGAGGGATGTGAATACACTTGTCATAGGGAGGAATTATGGTGTATTATTGTACTCTAGGCTTTGTTGTTGTTAATAAGCAAAATTGCATCACCTGATAATTGACTTGTGGAATATTGGTGATTTAGATGAACTGAGTAGATCTTATAACTAAGGCTATCCACCTATGCAATTATGGGTCCATGTTAGAGGTAACCAGGTAAAAACTTGACTTAACGTGGGCCTGACTTTTATAGTAACGTCGTGGCCATGACGCGGCTCTGTCTGACGTGGCTGACGAGGCATTTACGTTGCTGGCGTGGCTATCAGGCTGACGTGAATTGCAGCGAAAAAATGTCTAGTGTCAGGCAATTTTCTCTAACGGGGGTTGACGTGGCCCCGTAACCTCACAGAGGGAGCCGAGCTTTAGGGAATATAGGGGATTTTAATGAACTGACTAGAGCTTCAAACTTACATGTATATTAACGAAAATGTAAAATGTCCTCGAGAAAGTACAAAGAAACCCTACTATACAAGCAATGAAAACATCACAGCTCACCTGGCAATCCATGTCCTTGAGGTGGTCTGAGAAGTAGAGGCGGGAGCACTCCGGCACACCACAGCCAGCCAGGTAATTGTACACGTCGGCCGCTGTCGCTTCACTGCCCTCTGAACACACCAAGAATAAGGGGGGGAGAGAATCAGAGAAAAATATAGATTGATAATTATAATCTATACTTATCCCCTCTAAGGAGACCCACAATCACAGAAGTACAGTAAGAATCACAGAAAATATTGACTGAAAACTACACACTATATTTTTTATACTATCATTTTCATACATAAAAAGGAAGTGAAAATCAGAAATACTATTGACTGAAAACTATACATTGCAATCTTTTCATACACAAGGCCTTCTAAACACCTAGGGAGGCACCTAACACAGGCTACTTCATACACAAGGCCTTCTAAACACCTAGGGAGGCACCTAACACAGGCTACTTCATACACAAGGCCTTCTAAACACCTAGGGAGGCACCTAACACAGGCTACTTCATACACAAGGCCTTCTAAACACCTAGGGAGGCACCTAACACAGGCTACTTCATACACAAGGCCTTCTAAACACCTAGGGAGGCACCTAACACAGGCTACTTCATACAAATGTGACTATATTATGATTTACAACTTTGTCAAACTCTATTGGTGCAACAGTAACTATAACATAACTTGTAGTAACATTAACTAACAGACGTATTAGTAACAGTAGTAGTAACAGTAGTAGCATATAGTAGTAGTGAATAGTAGTAACAATAATAGTAACAATAGTAGTAACAGTAGTAGCATATAGTAGTAGTGAATAGTAGTAACAATAGTAGTAACAGTAGTAGTAACAGTCAGTAGTAGCATATAGTAGTAGTGAATAGTAGTAACAATAGTAGTAACAGTAGTAGTAACAGTCAGTAGTAGCATATAGTAGTAGTAACAGTAGTAGTAACAGTAGTAGCATATAGTAGTAGTGAATAGTAGTAACAATAGTAGTAACAGTAGTAGTAACAGTCAGTAGTAGCATATAGTAGTAGTGAATAGTAGTAACAATAGTAGTAACAGTAGTAGTAACAGTCAGTAGTAGCATATAGTAGTAGTAACAGTAGTAGTAACAGTAGTAGCATATAGTAGTAGTAACAATAGTAGTAACAGTAGTAGTATAGTGTAGTAGTAAGTAGCCTACCTTGGTGGTTGAGGAGGAGGGGGAGTCTTGGGGCGAGGCAGAGGTAGAGGTGGAGGGGGGGGGCGGGGAGGGAGGCCGCCCCCCCCTCACACACCACGTGCCAGGCTAGCCAGCTGCTCAGGATGCTGGAGAGAGGATAAGAAGGGTTGGTATTTGGTAGATGTAGTGTATAATAATAACATTCGTGGTAACAGTAGTAGCAACATTAGTAGCGTATACAAGTATGGATGTATTTGGTGTATCTGGTGTATTTGGTGTAGCTACCTAGTTGTATTTCCCTAGTTGTGATGTACGGGAAATCATCTTCATCCCCGAGGGGATGAAGATTTTGGTTCTCATCCCCGATGGGAACCAAAATCCACTTTAAATCTTTCTGCACCGTCGAGTGGCCTAAGAACACCCACATGCTGCCCATTAACTCTACCTTGGATTACGAGTGCATGGGAGGACACAGGGGGCCGGCATGAGCCTCTAGTCACAGGCGTCATTATAACAATCCTGCCTGTGCCACCACGGGCGAGGGCCAGCCATCACAGCCCTCAAGTGTGCCTCCAGGGCCTGCCATCCCACCCCTGGAGCTCACGGCCTACAGGCAATATAGGCACAAATGTAAAAAAAAAATTATGTAAGTATGTAGCAGATCCTAAAGATTTACCAGCCAGCCCTGTGCAGGTCCTGAGGTGTGTCTAGGGGCAGGGTGTGCAGGTAGTGGGCTGTGGGGGGCCACAGCTCACCCCAGGGCTGGGAGGCACACAGCACGGGCAGGAAGAGTCCCTCGATCTTGTTCACCTCACACAGAAGGATGCCGTCCATTCTGAGCTGAAAGGTTTTAAGATTTAAGTTTAAGATTAAAGTTTTGGTAGGATGATATTTATAAACAACTTTCTTAAGATGGAACAATGTCTGAAATGGTTTTTTTTAGATATAAGTTAAGGTAGGATGATATTTATAAACTACTTTGTAAAATGGAATAATGTCTGAAGATCATTTTACACAATGATTCTTGACTGAGAAAAAATGAGGTACGTGCCACTGAAGAGGCCTGCACAGTAGTTTATATTCTGTACCTGTCTTCAGTGGCACATACACTGAAGGGGCCTGCACAGTAGTTTATATTCTGTACCTGTCTTCAGTGGCACATACACTGAAGGGGCCTGCACAGTAGTTTATATTCTGTACCTGTCTTCAGTGGCACATACACTGAAGAGGCCTGCACAGTAGTTTATATTCTGTACCTGTCTTCAGTGGCACATACACTGAAGAGGCCTGCACAGTAGTTTATATTCTGTACCTGTCTTCAGTGGCACATACAAGTCTGTAGTGATGCTAACATTCGTAAAACATGACGCCTGGCGACATTAGTGCCGTGGCGACTATAGTGTTGTTGCTGGTACCACCACTGAGCCAAGCATGATTACCCCTCCATCACTAAGGCAGGAACCATTCATACTCTAAGACATGATGAAAAAAAATACATATATATATTTCTTTTTTAAATAATAATAAAAAAAAATGCATACATGACACCAACCTGTCCCTGTGTGGTGTGTGTGAGGGCAGTGTGGTGGTGCAGGAGGAGGGAGAGGGCGCCCTGCAGGGTAGCGCTGCAGGACAGGAGGGAGAGGAGCTGTGAGAGCCAGCCGGGTCTCACCGTCTCCTCGCCGCCTTCCTTCTCTTCCCCTCCCTCGGTGTCGGGGGGGAGTAAGAGTTTCTCCAAGGTGGCATAAATCTGCTCCACAATCTGAAAGGAAGCGGGGGTTTTCTATCGTCAATACATGCACAAATACCACTGAAAGAAAGGGATCTCCTGAGTATCGGCCAGCCCAGCTATACTTGGGGTGGCCGATGTTCATGTGGGTGAGAGTGGTTTGATAGCCCAGTTAGGTTAGGTTACTAGTGTCCAGGTTATGTTATAGTCTATTTTTTTTATTATGGTCAAAATGCAGTAAGGAAGCCACACCCCCTGCCTGCCCTTCTATTCTACGGGGCAGCTGATTGGTGCATTCCTCGTATCATCACTACCAATCACAGTATCTTCACTACTTAACAGCGGCGTGACCACTGGGTTAGACATCTTCACTACAGAGGGTGACAAAATCAAAAATCCCTCTGTAGTGAAGATTGCTCTCTCCAGTGGTCACGCCGTTGTTAAGTAGTGAAGATATTGTGATTGGTAATGATGATACGAGGAATGCACCAATCAGCTGCCCCGTAGAATAGAAGGGCAGGCAGGGGGCGTGGCTTCCTTACTGCATTTTGACCATAATAAAAAAAATAGACTATAGTGAACTAGCGGGGGGTTCCGGGCAGCCGCAACCCCTGTTAGGTTACCCCAAAATAGCTAGGTTGGTGGATCTGCATGAAATCCCAAGAAAGTAATTATGTTATTTTTATCATCAATATATAAAATAATAATAATAATAAAAAATGTATTATCACCCAGAGGCAATATATGCACAAATAACATTGACACCATGATCAATATTACCTTATATATTCTGAGCTTATTACAATGCACTTTTCAATCCTATAAAACATTGGAATGAAACTTATGAACAGACTAAAAAATAACTCAACAACAACAACATTACAGACCACACAAGTACCTGAGAAAATACTTTACATAAAATAATGGACTAAACATACCTTATCACATAAAATAATGGACTAAACATACCTTATCACATAAAATAATGGACTAAACATACCTTATCACATAAAATAATGGACTAAACATACCTTATCACATAAAATAATGGACTAAACATACCTCATCACATAAAATAATGGACTAAACATACCTCATCACATAAAATAATGGACTAAACATACCTTATCACATAAAATAATGGACTAAACATACCTTATCACATAAAATAATGGACTAAACATACCTTATCACATAAAATAATGGACTAAACATACCTTATCACATAAAATAATGGACTAAACATACCTTATCACATAAAATAATGGACTAAACATACCTTATCACATAAAATAATGGACTAAACATACCTCATCACATAAAATAATGGACTAAACATACCTCATCACATAAAATAATGGACTAAACATACCTCATCACATAAAATAATGGACTAAACATACCTTATCACATAAAATAATGGACTAAAACAATACCTTATCACATAAAATAATGGACTAAACATACCTCATCACATAAAATAATGGACTAAACATACCTCATCACATAAAATAATGGACTAAACATACCTATCACATAAAATAATGGACTAAAACATACCTTATCACATAAAATAATGGACTAAACATACCTTATCACATAAAATAATGGACTAAACATACCTCATCACATAAAATAATGGACTAAACATACCTATCACATAAAATAATGGACTAAACATACCTTATCACATAAAATAATGGACTAAACATACCTTATCACATAAAATAATGGACTAAACATACCTCATCACATAAAATAATGGACTAAACATACCTCATCACATAAAATAATGGACTAAACATACCTTATCACATAAAATAATGGACTAAACATACCTTATCACATAAAATAATGGACTAAACATACCTTATCACATAAAATAATGGACTAAACATACCTTATCACATAAAATAATGGACTAAACATACCTTATCACATAAAATAATGGACTAAACATACCTTATCACATAAAATAATGGACTAAACATACCTTATCACATAAAATAATGGACTAAACATACCTTATCACATAAAATAATGGACTAAACATACCTTATCACATAAAATAATGGACTAAACATACCTTATCACATAAAATAATGGACTAACATACCTTATCACATAAAATAATGGACTAAACATACCTATCACATAAAATAATGGACTAAACATACCTTATCACATAAAAATAATGGACTAAACATACCTTATCACATAAAATAATGGACTAAACATACCTCATCACATAAAATAATGGACTAAACATACCTTATCACATAATAAAATAATGGACTAAACATACCTTATCACATAAAATAATGGACTAAACATACCTTATCACATAAAATAATGGACTAAACATACCTTATCACATAAAATAATGGACTAAACATACCTTATCACATAAAATAATGGACTAAACATACCTTATCACATAAAATAATGGACTAAACATACCTTATCACATAAAATAATGGACTAAAACATACCTTATCACATAAAATAATGGACTAAACATACCTTATCACATAAAATAATGGACTAAACATACCTTATCACATAAAATAATGGACTAAACATACCTTATCACATAAAATAATGGACTAAACATACCTATCACATAAAATAATGGACTAAACATACCTCATCACATAAAATAATGGACTAAACATACCTATCACATAAAATAATGGACTAAACATACCTTATCACATAAAATAATGGACTAAACATACCTATCACATAAAATAATGGACTAAACATACCTCATCACATAAAATAATGGACTAAACATACCTTATCACATAAAATAATGGACTAAACATACCTTATCACATAAAATAATGGACTAAACATACCTTATCACATAAAATAATGGACTAAACATACCTTATCACATAAAATAATGGACTAAACATACCTATCACATAAAATAATGGACTAAACTACCTCATCACATAAAATAATGGACTAAACATACCTCATCACATAAAATAATGGACTAAACATACCTTATCACATAAAATAATGGACTAAACATACCTTATCACATAAAATAATGGACTAAACATACCTTATCACATAAAATAATGGACTAAACATACCTTATCACATAAAATAATGGACATAAACATACCTTATCACATAAAATAATGGACTAAACATACCTTATCACATAAAATAATGGACTAAACATACATTATCACATAAAATAATGGACTAAACATACCTATCACATAAAATAATGGACTAAACATACCTTATCACATAAAATAATGGACTAAACATACCTTATCACATAAAATAATGGACTAAACATACCTTATCACATAAAATAATGGACTAAACATACCTTATCACATAAAATAATGGACTAAACATACCTTATCACATAAAATAATGGACTAAACATACCTTATCACATAAAATAATGGACTAAACATACCTCATCACATAAAATAATGGACTAAACATACCTTATCACATAAAATAATGGACTAAACATACCTTATCACATAAAATAATGGACTAAACATACCTTATCACATAAATAATGGACTAAACATACCTTATCACATAAAATAATGGACTAAACATACCTTATCACATAAAATAATGGACTAAACATACCTATCACATAAAATAATGGACTAAACATACCTTATCACATAAAATAATGGACTAAACATACCTATCACATAAAATAATGACTAAACATACCTATCACATAAAATAATGGACTAAACATACCTTATCACATAAAATAATGGACTAAACATACCTTATCACATAAAATAATGGACTAAACATACCTCATCACATAAAAATAATGGACTACTAAACATACCTCATCACATAAAATAATGGACTAAACATACCTATCACATAAAATAACTGACTATAAAAACATACCCTTATCACATAAAATAATGGACTAAACATACCTTATCACATAAAATAATGGACTAAACATACCTCATCACATAAAATAATGGACTACTAACACATTACCCTTATCACATAAAATAATGGACTAAACATACCTCATCACATAAAATAATGGACTAAACATACCTTATCACATAAATAATGGACTAAACATACCTATCACATAAAATAATGGACTAAACATACCTTATCACATAAAATAATGGACTAAACATACCTTATCACATAAAATAATGGACTAAACATACCTCATCACATAAAATAATGGACTAAACATACCTCATCACATAAAATAATGGACTAAACATACCTCATCACATAAAATAATGGACTAAACATACCTTATCACATAAAATAATGGACTAAACATACCTTATCACATAAAATAATGGACTAAACATACCTTATCACATAAAATAATGGACTAAACATACCTCATCACATAAAATAATGGACTAAACATACCTTATCACATAAAATAATGGACTAAACATACCTCATCACATAAAATAATGGACTAAACATACCTTATCACATAAAATAATGGACTAAACATACCTTATCACACATAAAAATAATGGACTAAACATACCTTATCACATAATAGGACTAAAACTATCACATAAATAATGGACTAAACATACTTATCACATAAATAATGGACTAAACATACCTTATCACATAAAATAATGGACTAAACATACCTTATCACATAAAATAATGGACTAAACATACCTCATCACATAAAATAATGGACTAAAACTCATAATCAGGCTAATAAATAACCCATCATCAACATTATTACCTGAGAGAGGCGCTTCTCATCATACAGCCGTACATACTGCTGCTACTACTACTACTACTACTACTACTACTACTACTACTACTACTACTACTACTACTACTACTACTACTACTACTACTACTACTACTACTACTACTGTTACTACTACTACTACTACTACTACTACTACTACTACTACTTCAACAACATTACATCCTCACACCAGTACCTGAGAGGAGAGTCGCTTCTCATCATACAGCCGTACATACTACTACTGTTACTACTACTACTGCTACTATTATTACTACTACTACTACTACTTCAACAACATTACATCCTCACACCAGTACCTGAGAGGAGAGTCGCTTCTCATCATACAGCCGCAGATCCACAACGACATGTTTGACATCCTTCAGCTGGGCGTCGGAGCTCTTCATCATCTCCTCTATCTTCAGGGCTGTCCTGGAGAGCAGCGGCAGCAACTTAAGAACGTAAGAACATAAGGAAACTACAAGAGGCCGCGAGACCTACACGTGGTAGTTCCTGTTACTTAACACTACCTACATCCACCTTTCATCCCTATCCATGAAATTGTCTAGCCTCCTTTTAAAGCTCCCTATTGACTCCACACTAACTACCTGTCTACTGAGTCCATTCCAATCATTCACCACCCTATTTGTGAGCCAGTTTTTCCCTATTTCTATTTAAATCTACACTTTTCCAGCTTGAGTCCATTACTTCTTGTTCTACCCTGGTTACTAGCCGTGAGAACTTTTCCTACCTCTCCTTTATTGTATCCCTTTATCCACTTAAAAACTTCTATCAGACCGCCCCTTACTCTGCGTCTCTCGAGTGAGTGTAAATTTAATAGCTAAAATCTCTTCTCATAACTAAAGATACGCATCCCTTGAATAATTTTGGTCATCCTTCTCTGCACTGATTCTAACAAGGCTATATTTTGGATGTATACCTTGGAGGCTTGCACGCTGCTGTCACTGGCTTGGTGACTGTGGTGTGTGGTGATCAGGTCTTCTAGGAGGTGGGAGAGCTCGGTGATGGGTTCCTCGATCACTAGGTCCTCCTCGACGTCCATAAACACTCCTGTGGATGAAAGAGATGAAGAGTTAGGAATTCACTCTTGTTTGTAATATATAAACTAAGTGATAAACAGATAAGATGTGTGTGTGTGTGTGTGTGTGTGTGTTCTTTCTGTCTGTCTGTCTGTCTGTCTGTCTATATGCCTTTCTATCTATCTGTCTGTGTATCTGTTTGTGTATCTGTGTGTGTGTGTGTTTATCTGTGTGTGTGTATGTGTCTCTGTGTGTGTGTGTATGTGTGTGTGTGTGTGTTCTCACCCTGGAGGAGGTCTGACGCTTCCTTCTCACACGCCTCGGTGTAGGTCTTGAGCGTGGCGGCGGTGATCTTGCCTCGAGCGTGCAGGGCCTCGATCAGCTTGGCTCGGGCGTCAGGAACCTCGGGCAGATGTCTGGGGGAGCGGAAAAAAAATACGGTTGGTAAGTTTAAAAGGCTTAATATAGTTGACGGAAAAAAAAGTATGGTTTCTGGTGTATGATGTCTGGGGGAAAACAGTACGGTTGGTAATTTTAACATTTCTGATAAATTTAACGATTGATAAATTTTACGCCCTCTATTGATAAACTACAGATAAATGACCTTGGGAAAAGTAAGGCAGGGAAAAAAGTACAATTGGGAAGTTTAAAAGGCCTGATAGAGTACTGATAAATTCTGATAAAATATGATAAGTAAAAAAAAAGGAGAAACAAAAAACTGATACAAAATAAACATTGACTAATAAATTTTACAACTATAATAATCAACAGATAAAAATGACCTAGGGGAAAATAAGACAGAGAAAAAAGTATAATTTGAAAATTTAAAAGGCTGGATAGAGTTAAAGACTGATCAATTCTACACAACATATTAAGAACATAAGAACATAAGGAAGCTACAAGAGGCTGGGAGACCTACACATGGTAGTTCCTGTTACGTAGCACTACCTACATCCACCTTTCATCCCCATCCATAACACTGTCCAGCCTCCATTTAAAGCTCCCTATTGACTCCGCACTAACTACCCCACGACTGAGTCCATTCTAATCACTCACCACCCTATTTGTGAACCAGTTTCTCCCTATTTCCTTTTTAAATCTACACTTTCCCAGGTATATTGATAAGCAACAGATAAGTTACCTTGGTGTAAGTAAGGCAGGGAGGAAGGAGGCCCTGAAGTAAGTCTCCCTGAATATTGAGGCCTCCAAAATAAAGCTGGGAATTTTGGCGGTCTCGGAGAACTGCTTGACGGCCGACTCCACCTCCTCAACCACCTGTGGATGGATGGTTTAGTGGCGTGAAGGCAAGATGTGGCAGAGGATGATGAGAATGTAATAAAATAAGGAGGAAAATAAGGAAGCTACAAGAGGTAATGTTGATGTAGGATATACAGCTTCAGGAGGATATACAGGAGTGGTGATGTAGGATATACAGCTAAGGATGAAGGATGGAAGAAAGGTGTGGTGATGTGAGGGTGGGATGCATTGAGGCTCATCCCTATTCTGTCCATCTTACTAATGCAAGATTAAGTAAGGACACAAGATTATAAGTAAAGATACAAGGTTTAGTGGCGTGAAGTCAAGATAAGTAAAGTAAAGATACAAGCTTAAAAGTAAAGATATAAGATAAGTAAAGTAAAGATACAAGATTAAAAGTAAAGATACAAGATAAGTAAAGTAAAGATACAAGATTAAAAGTAAAGATACAAGATTAAAAGTAAAGATACAAGATTAAAAGTAAAGATACAAGATTAAAAGTAAAGATACAAGATTAAAAGTAAAGATACAAGATTAAAAGTAAAGATACAAGATTAAAAGTAAAGATACAAGATTAAAAGTAAAGATACAAGATTAAAAGTAAAGATACAAGATAAGTAAAGTAAAGATACAAGCTTAAAAGTAAAGATACAAGATAAGTAAAGTAAAGATACAAGCTTAAAAGTAAAGATACAAGATTAAAAGTAAAGATACAAGATAAGTAAAGTAAAGATACAAGATTAAAAGTAAAGATACAAGATTAAAAGTAAAGATACAAGATTAAAAGTAAAGATACAAGATAAGTAAAGTAAAGATACAAGATTAAAAGTAAAGATACAAGATTAAAAGTAAAGATACAAGATTAAAAGTAAAGATACAAGATTAAAAGTAAAGATACAAGATTAAAAGTAAAGATACAAGATTAAAAGTAAAGATACAAGATTAAAAGTAAAGATACAAGATTAAAAGTAAAGATACAAGATTAAAAGTAAAGATACAAGATTAAAAGTAAAGATACAAGATTAAAAGTAAAGATACAAGATTAAAAGTAAAGATACAAGATTAAAAGTAAAGATACAAGATTAAAAGTAAAGATACAAGATAAGTAAAGTAAAGATACAAGATTTAGTGGCATAAAGTCAAGATAAGTAAAGTAAAGATACAAGATTAAAAAGATACAATGCAAAAAATGCGCATGTTGGCACAAGGCGTTTCACCTACGAGCATCTTCTACTGGCATCTTCCGGGACCCACGACCAAAACCACCACTATGGATCCTGCAAGAAGACCGTCTGGCTGCTATAGTGGTTGTTTTAGTCGTGGGTTCCGGAAGATGCCAGTACAAGATGCTCGTAGCCGAAACGCCGTGTGACGAAACGTGCATTGTTTGCCACCACTACGGGCATCAAATGGCAGCAACATACCAAAAGATGCCGGAAAATATCCCTGCATGACACGACCTTAGGATACAAGATTAAAAGTAAAGATTCAGGAAGTACATAAAATTATAGACATAAAGTTAAGTAAAGATACAAGATTTGCACACCTTTGCCTTGGGGGAGAGTTTGTGTGTGTTGTCCTGAAGCGCCTCGTTTAGATCCTGAAGTCTTGCCCGGGCCAGATGGGTGTACGACTGAAGCACCTGAAAGAAGCACAAAATATATTACACTTCATGGATTCCTCACAGATTTCTCCTAATTTATCATTGCTACAATATATCTCATAAGTACATTGCTTACTTGCTATCTCATAAGTACATTGCTTACTTGCAATTTCATAAGTACAAAATATCTCATTGTTAGTTCATAAAGGTATTTAACCACTTTGGGTGTGAAAAATCAGGTTCATAATAATAACACTGACAGTCAATTAAGCTTTAGGAATCGAAATATACGACCCCCTTCAGCTAAATGACTTATTATAGCAACCCAGGTCAGTACAGCACGCCCTCACCTCCTGGCATCCCTTGGGGGTGTACATGTGGGCGGTGAGGTGGGCACGCAGGCAGTAGGCCGGCTCGTGGGGCACCATGTCTTCAAGGAACCTCATCTGACAACAACAGATTCTAACCTTCAACAACCTTATTCCATGCAGGTCATCACACGGAAATAATTCGCACCAAAAGACAGGCAAAAAGATACTGTAACTTGCATGCATAGAATCAACATCTGGGACAAGACACTCACAGGGATCTGGCAGCACTGGGCATGGAAGAGGTTGAGGCAATGGATAGAGATAGAAGCGTATCATCGACCCTCTAACATCACAAAACACCACGGGAAAATCTGACGTTAAACAGAAAGAAGACGAAAGAACAGTCAAGGTCGACCAAGAGAAAAGAAGAAAATGGGCAAATAGAATGCACACTACCAAAAAAAAGAGAAAAGAGAATATATACTACGAGAGAAAATAATATATACAGTACTACCAAAATAATATATATATAAAAGAATATTTAGACACTCACGAGGAAGACAAAACACAAAGAGGATCTGGCAGCACTGGTCCTTGAAGAGGTTGAGGCAATGGATAGAGATAGAAGCGTATCTTTGACCCTCTAACCTCTTAAGACATTACGGAAAAATCTGACGTTAAACAGAAAGACGAAGAAGTTTAGCCACTCACAAGACAAAGAAGTTTAGCCACTCACAAGACAAAGAAGTTTAGCCACTCACAAGACAAAGAAGTTTAGCCACTCACAAGACAAAGAAGTTTAGCCACTCACAAGACAAAGAAGTTTAGCCACTCACAAGACAAAGAAGTTTAGCCACTCACAAGACAAAGAAGTTTAGCCACTCACAAGACAAAGAAGTTTAGCCACTCACAAGACAAAGAAGTTTAGCCACTCACAAGACAAAGAAGTTTAGCCACTCACAAGACAAAGAAGTTTAGCCACTCACAAGACAAAGAAGTTTAGCCACTCACAAGACAAAGAAGTTTAGCCACTCACAAGGAAAATAAAAGACTGTTTCTGAAGGCAGTGGGTTAAAGAGAATCTGGCAGCATTGGGCGTCATTGAAGAAGTTGAGGCAATGAGACTAAATAAATATATAAATATACTATAAATAAATGAATAAATAAATATAAAAAAACAGCTAAAAAATAAGTAAATACAAAAATACAGCTAAAAAAAACTCAAATACAGAAACTAAATGAAGAAAAACAACTAAAAAATAAATACATGAAAAAACTGCTAAAAAAAAATATACACAAATACAGCAAAAAAAACATGAATACAGAAACTAAATGAAGAAAAACAACTAAAAATAATAATAAATATGAAAAAACTGCTAAAAAAAATACAAAAATACAGCTAAAAAAAATCGAATACAGAAACTAAATGAAGAAAAACAACTAAAAAAAATTAACAAATACGAGAAAACTGCTAAAAAAAAATAATTAATACGAGAAAACTGCTACAAAAAATAATAAATACGAGAAAACAGCTCGAAAAAAAAAATCACCACTCACCAGGAATACAAAAGACTGTTTCTGTGCGGCTGGACTGGAGTGCTGGTTGATGAAGAGCGATGAGAACCAGTGTGTGTAGGAGGGGAAGAGGTGGGGGCCCTCCTGCCCTGCGTGCCGGGCGAACAGGAACCCCACCACCAGGGGCTCCATCTCCAGCTCCTCACCCACGCCGGATGTTGCGCTCGATCAACTCTGAGGCGGAGGATGAGAATATAGCCTTATACCCAATACTTAAGGAGTGTGTGTGAGAGTGAGAGAGAGAGAGAGAAAGAAAAGAGAATAGTAATTATAGTGAGAGAATGAGAAAAATCTAATGAAGACAAGTTTATAAAATCTGAGGTAGGGAATTGAGGTAGGTTAATGAAGGAATGAGGCAGGTTATGTGGGTACTATAAGAACATTAGAACATAAGGAAGCTACAAGAGGCTGGGAGACCTACACGTGGTAGTTCCTGTTACTTAACACTACCTACATCCACCTTTCATCCCCATCCATGAAATTGTCCAGCCTCTTTTTAAAACTCTGAAACATGAATAGCTAAGAGGCAGACAATTGTATCTAAATATCTAATTGTATCTAAATATGTACGGCCTTACCTTTGAGCTTGGTGGCCGTGGCGTGGTGGCAGGTCAAGGCCGTGGCCACCAGGGTCAGGACACACCCCCAGTTCACCTCCTCATTACCTAACACCAACTCCAGGGTGTTGAGTGACTCCTCGTGACCCAACCCCACCACCAGCTGTCAGGAGGTCATATAAGGAGTGTTAGAAGTAAGTAGTAATAGTAGTAGTAGGATAGTAGTATTAAGGAGTGTTAGGAGTATTAATAGTAGTATAGGATAGTAGTAGGATAGTAGTAGTAGGATAGTAGTAATAAGGAGTATTAGGAGTATTAATAGTAGTATAGGATAGTAGTAGGATAGTAGTAGTAGATAGTAGTATTAAGGAGTATTAGGAGTATTAATAGTAGTATAGGATAGTAGTAGGATAGTAGTAGTAGGATAGTAGTATTAGGAGTATTAATAGTAGTGTAGGATAGTAGTAGGATAGTAGTAGTAGGATAGTAGTAGTAGGATAGTAGTAGTAGGATAGTAGTAATAAGGAGTATTAGGAGTATTAATAGTAGTAGTAGGATAGTAGTATTAAGGAGTATTAGGAGTATTAATAGTAGTAGTAGGATAGTAGTATTAAGGAGTATTAGGAGTGTTAATAGTAGTAGTAGGATAGTAGTATTAAGGAGTATTAGGAGTATTAATAGTAGTAGTAGGATAGTAGTATTAAGGAGTATTAGGAGTATTAATAGTAGTAGTAGGATAGTAGTATTAAGGAGTATTAGGAGTGTTAATAGTAGTAGTAGGATAGTAGTAATAAGGAGTATTAGGAGTATTAATAGTAGTAGTAGGATAGTAGTAATAAGGAGTATTAGGAGTATTAATAGTAGTAGTAGGATAGTAGTAATAAGGAGTATTAGGAGTATTAATAGTAGTAGTAGGATAGTAGTAGTGTTAAGGAGGTCATATAAGGAGAGTTAGAAGGAATATTAATAGTAGTAATCCCGCCACCAGCTGCCAGGAGGTCAAGGTATTATTATTTTTATTTTGTATTATGTATTTTTATCATTAAGGTCAAAGTATCAGAAAAGGTATGAGGAAAAGTAATAAAAGGAAAAAAGGAAAGTCAGTCAAAGTAATGTAAAGTAAGGAGTATTAAAATAAGGAGTAAACTTGGCTAAACTTTTATAGTATATATATAGATTATAAGGATATTATTTATTTCATTCCTAATATAAGGAGAGCACCCTATAGAGCTATAATAATGGTTCCCACACTAACCTTCTGCAGTAAAGCCACAAGAATAGGGTTAGGTTAGGTTAGGTTAGGTTAGGTTAGGGTAGGTTAGGGTAGGGTAGGGTAGGTTAGGTTAGGTTAGGTTAGGTTAGGGTAGGTTAGGTTAGGTTAGGTTAGGTTAGGTTAGGTTAGGTTAGGGTAGGGTAGGGTAGGTTAGGGTAGGTTAGGTTAGGTTAGGTAGGTAGGATAGGGTAGGTAGGTTAGGGTAGGTTAGGTGGTAGGTGTAGGTTAGGGTTAGGGTAGGTAGGTAGGTTAGGTTAGGTAGGGTAGGGTAGGGTAGGGTAGGTGTAGGGTAGGGTAGGGTAGGTAGGGTAGGTAGGGTTAGGGTAGGGTGGTAGGTTAGGTTAGGTTAGGGTAGGGTAGGTTAGGTTAGGTAGGTTAGGTTAGGTTAGGTTAGGGTAGGGTAGGGTAGGTTAGGTTAGGTTAGGTTAGGTTAGGTTAGGCTAGGTTAGGTAGGATTATTAGGCATGATTCCCACACTAACCTTCTGCAGTAGAGCCAGTAGAGTAGGGTTGGCCTTGGCAGAACACCAAACCTCCTGCCTCCTCAACACCTTGGTCAGCTTAATGTTGGGCCGGTGGGTGAGAACTTGGACAAGCTGGGCTGAGAAATATCTCTCTAAGCTTTCCGGGGGTACTCTAGGGTTCTCTAGTATGAGGTGGTACATGTTCATAACCTCACACACATCTTCACTCTTATCTTGTGCAGTCTGTTCTTGTTTATAGCTCTGTGTCCTCTCGTTATCAACAAGTTTCCTCAGGCAGCTTCTCAAGTATCCCTTCAACTCTTTGCTTTTTTGCTGGCGGTTCCCCATTATGAGAGTGCTCAGTTACAACATCCAGCACTCCTTCTGTTAAGCACTTCAGCACTTCCCCAGCATACTTAGCAAGAGGCTGCCACTCCTGACCCACACTAGCACTAGCACTGTACATCAGGCCTACTAGTAAGGCTAGTATATCACTGGCTGCCTGGGTGCTGGTCTGCCCTCTCTGGTGAAGAAGGAGGTTTAGCAGCTTTTTGACCAGGAATGTACTGTTGCCATGGTTGTTGTCATAGATTCTGTAAAGCATTAGCCTAGGTTAGCAATATTTCTAACACTGTAAGACTAGGTTAGCACTATTTCTAACACCGTAAGTCTAGGTTAGCACTATTTCTAACAACGTAAGACTAGGTTAGCAATATTTCTAACACCGTAAGACTAGGTTAGCAATATTTCTAACACCGTAAGACTAGGTTAGCAATATTTCTAACACCGTAAGTCTAGGTTAGCAATATTTCTAACACCGTAAGACTAGGTTAGCAATATTTCTAACACCGTAAGACTAGGTTAGCAATATTTCTAACACCGTAAGTCTAGGTTAGCAATATTTCTAACACCGTAAGTCTAGGTTAGCAATATTTCTAACACCGTAAGACTAGGTTAGCAATATTTCTAACACCGTAAGACTAGGTTAGCAATATTTCTAACACCGTAAGACTAGGTTAGCAATATTTCTAACACTGTAAGTCTAGGTTAGCAATATTTCTAATACCGTAAGACTAGGTTAGCAATATTTCTAACACCGTAAGACTAGGTTAGCAATATTTCTAACACCGTAAGACTAGGTTAGCAATATTTCTAACACCGTAAGTCTAGGTTAGCAATATTTCTAACACTGTAAGACTAGGTTAGCAATATTTCTAACACTGTAAGACTAGGTTAGCAATATTTCTAACACCGTAAGACTAGGTTAGCAATATTTCTAACACTGTAAGACTAGGTTAGCAATATTTCTAACACCGTAAGTCTAGGTTAGCAATATTTCTAACACCGTAAGACTAGGTTAGCAATATTTCTAGCACCGTAAGACTAGGTTAGCAATATTTCTAACACCGTAAGACTAGGTTAGCAATATTTCTAGCACCATTAGTCTAAGTTAGTAATATTTCTAAGATTTAAAGAAGATGATGAAGAAAAAGAAGAAGAGGATCTGGCAGCATTGGGCATTGAAGAAGTTGAGGCAATGGATAGAGATAGTTGGAAGCGTATCATCGGCCGTCTAACAGCAAGATATAATGGGAAAATCTAACGTTAAACAAAAAGAAGAAGATGATTTCCTAAGAATTAAAACACATTAAGACTAGGTTAGCAATATTTCTAAGATTTAAAACACCAAACTTACTTTTAAACATCGCCTTAATTATAGCTATATGCTTTTATCATTTTGCCTATAAGAAGAAACAAAATTTCCCTCAGTTGGTGTGACAAGTGGGAAAAAGGATGAATTGACACTTTTTAGAAACATTGCTGATTTTCCTTTACTGCATGTATGTATCTTGCAACCTTCTTATATTGATGAGCTACACATGTCTTCAGGAGCCTGGATAGTAGTTTAGGATGGTAGTTTGATGGTAGGATAGTAGTTTGGATGGTAGTTTAGGACATACCAACTATACTTCACACCTAACAATTTAATTCACCCAGTCAATATCCAAACAACTCATAACTAATTTAATCCCATATTTCTTCAGTTTTATAGAGATATAAAAAAATTTGGGTTAATAAATACTCTTAATAATACCAAGACAAACTTAAAAAAATTATTCATATTTCTGAAGATTTACAGGGAGTGATAATACAATGAGGTTTATAAATTAATACTGTAAAAAAAAAAAAAAAAAAAAAAAAAAAAAAAAAAAAAAAAAAAAAAAAAAAATAAATAATAATAATAATAATAATAATAATAATAATAATAATAATAATAATAATAATAATAATAATAATAATAATAATAATAATAATAATAATAATAATAATAATAATAATAATAATAATAATAATAATAATAATAATAATGTATATATATTAGGTTTATAAAATGAATACTCTTACTAACACCAAGATAACACCCATCCACCTTTTAATGACCAGTTCCAGGGAGACAATTCTGGCCTGACTCATCCTCCAGATAGCCGGCAGGGGTAGGCGGAAGAAGAGAGGCTCCTGTAATAGGCTCTGCTCAAGCTCTGTGCCCGCCAGTACCTTCCTTGCCACCAGGTACTCCATAATGTCAACAAGCTCCTCAGGCTCACTGCAAAACAATAATAAATCTATACTCGCCGCACGCTGTTAGTTGTGGTAGTAGTGGTGGTGGTGGTGGTAGTTAGCTGTAGTTGTGGTGGTGGTGGTTGTGGTAGTTAGTTGTGGTAGTGGTGGTAGTAGTAGTAGTTAGTTGTGGTAGTAGTGGTGGTACTAGTGGTGGTTGTGGTAGTTAGTTGTGGTGGTGGTGGTAGTAGTAGTTAGTTGTGGTAGTAGTGGTGGTACTAGTGGTGGTAGTGGTAGTTAGTTGTGGTGGTGGTGGTAGTAGTAGTTAGTTGTGGTAGTAGTGGTGGTACTAGTGGTGGTAGTGGTAGTTAGTTGTGGTAGTGGTGGTAGTGGTAGTTAGTTGTGGTAGTAGTGGTGGTACTAGTGGTGGTAGTGGTAGTTAGTTGTGGTTAGTGGTGGTGGTGCTAGTGGTGGTAGTGGTAGTTAGTTGTGGTAGTGGTGGTGGTGGTGGTGTCAATTTCCTTAATTTGTACTCCATGATGTCAACAAGTTCTTCATGCTCGCTGGAAAAACAATGATAAACCTATACTCGCCTATCTAAAATAGAAAGAAAGAAAGAGAGCTCTATCTAACAGTATAAAGTATTGACATTTACAGTAAAATATGTCACTACTCAAGAATAATTTTTTATATAGATACATGTCCAAGTGAAAGCTGAAGAATTCTCGCGTCTCTTCACATTAAAAAAGAAAACTAATACTTAATAATACGTTACTACCTGTAATATGGGTTCGTTATTTCCACACTAACATATTAATTTTAACGTTAACAAATTTGACTTATAAAATTCCCTATAACGGAAAGGAGGTTGGCTGAATTATTGAGTTTCCATTGTAACATTAAGCTCTTTACCTGTAACATTAACATTAACATTAAGTAAGTAAGTAAAGAGTAAGCAAGAGTTAGTAAGTAAAGAGTAACATTAACCCCTTCACGCCCAGATCTTTCCTTGGCTATATAAAATGATCTGTTGTTAGCCATAAAATTACGAAAAGTCACTGAATATACCAAATTAGTTAGTGGACAAGGATACTAAACAGGTCATATCTATTGAAACATTGCTTATATTCACAAAAAATCGTCTAATGGTACCCAAATTACAATGGAAATTACGTTCTGGGTCTCAAGGGGTTAAGTTCTTTACCTGCTATTGTTGTGTTTCTTTGTCTCTCCCTTAGCCAATGATCTGAGGTGGCTGAGCAGCAAGTCCTTAGCCACTGTAGCTGTAGCGACACCCAGCGACTCTGCCTTGGCCTCTATCTTATCCACTAGGGTCTCCTTTACGATCTTCTCTTGACTCTGAAGGTGGGAAAGAAATGTTAAGGAAAAGGCTCAAGAAAAGGGAAAGAAGGAAGGATGAAAGGAAAACGGAAGAAAGAAAGCAATAAAAAGGAAATTTTATGAAAGAAAGCAAGAAAAAGGAAACGAAAAAGAAAGAAAGGGCAAGATAATTAAAGGATAAGAAAGTGAAGACTCAAAAAAAGGGGGAAAAAAAGGGCATGAAAAGGGAAAAGTTAAAAGGAAAAGGAAGAAAGAAAGCAGAAGAAAGGAAAAGAAAAAGAAAGAAAGGGCAATATAAAGGAAAGGAAAAGAAAATTAAGACTCAAAAAAAGGAAAAAGAACAAAATGAAAGCAAGAAAAATGAAAAAAAAAGGAAACGGTTCAAGGGAAAAAGACAAAGGAAAATAAGAAAGCAAGCAAAAGGATAGGAAAAGGAAAAGAGAAAGGAAAAGAAAGGCTATTTAATAACAAGGAGAGTTTTGTGAAGGACTGAGTTGGTAGAATGAGTGTTTTTGATGCTATATGACATCTTAATAGGGTTAAAATACACTTAACTCCTTCACGCCCAGATCTTTCTTTCCTTGGCTATAAAATTGTATGTTTTTGAGCCACAAAATTAAGAAAAGTCAATGAATATACCAAATTAGTTAGTGGACAAGGATACTAAACAGGTCATATCTATAAAATATTGCTTATAGTCACTAAAAATTGTCTAATGGTAGCCAAATTACAATGGAAATTACGCTCTAGGTCTCAAGGGGTTAACGGAAAACTGGATATAACGGAACTATGCTTGGCTAAATAAGCCTGTAAAATTGAGTTTCTACTGTACATACAATCAACACTATAGGAATGGTGAAGACAGTGTTAACTCCCTATAACGGAATTCTCTATAGCGGAAAAATTTAGAGGTGAGTTTTGACTATTGATTATTATTCATATGCATATTATACATACATTATACATTAAAATACATATCAACACAATCCACACTTTGTGTGGATTGTGTTGATCAATCCACAATCCACGACTGCGGTGAGTCTTACCTCGTGTATGAGGAGAGGCAGGGCGGTGTGGCGGGACATGACCCTCGCCAAGGCTGCCTTCACACCCGCGTGGTCCATCGCGCACCTCCAACCTGCCCATCAAGGCTCCTGTAAGGATAGTTTAGGGGGAATATATAGTAGGGGAATTTAATAGATAGGTGTACAGATAGGTGTATATAATAGATAGGTTAGGGAAATGTAACCCCTTCACGCCCAGACCTTTGCTTTGTTATATGAAATCGTCTGTTGTTAGCCATAAAATTACGAAAAAGGTTACTTAATATACCAAATACCAAAGAGTTTGATTAATTCTTAGCTTTTTATATATATATTAAACGTTTTTGAACCCCTTCACGCCCAGACCTTTCCTTTGCTATATGAAATCGTCTGTTGTGAGCCATAAAACTACGAAAAAGTAACTAAATAAACCATATTAGCTAATGGACAAAGATACTAAACAGGTCATATCTATATAATATTGCTTATGTTCATTAAAATTGTCGCATGGTGGTTATATTACAATAAAAATTACGTTCTGGGTCTCAAGGGGTTAATAGAGAGGTGGAGGGAAATTTTGAAATCTCACATTTTATGAACATTTGTGTTATGAAAATTGGCCGCAGAATCTTTTAGCCATCGCAAAAAAAAATACAGCTGCAGTATCTTTAGCTTAAGTTAGTATTAGTATTAAGTTTTTAGCCACAGCAAAAAAAAATAAGTACCCCTGCAGTGTCTTAACCCCTTCACGCCCAGATCTTTCCTTTGCTATATAAAAGTGTCTGTTGTTGAGCCATAAAATTAAGAAAAGTCACTTAATATACCAAATGAGTAAGTCGACAAGGATACTAAACAGGTCATATCTATCAAAATATTGTTGATATGCATTAAAATTGTCTAATGGTATCCAAATTACAATGGAAATTACGTTCTGGGTGTCAAGGGGTTGAGCAGTACTTATTTTTTGCTACGGCATAAGACACAGCGGCCATTTTTTCCCCTGAACAAACAATGAACACGTCTTCGTTAACTAACATATCACAGTACTAGGTGAATGCAGTACTCTTAGCAGGTCCACACAGTTTCAAAGATCATTGAAACAAATATAGTATTAGCCAGCCAAAAAATGTACCTCAAGTTCTCAATCAAAATCAAACCTAACCTTTCCTGACCCACCATCACAATAACTAGCTGGGGACCAAGTTTCAAAGTTTATTTAGAAAGTTGGGGGGAAATTATGAAGAGGGGGGGGGGGGGGAGCAAGGATACAAAGTTTAGAAATATATAAATACAGAAAAAGAATAAAAAGGTGCCGGGCCCTCCAACCCTCAGCTCCTCTTAACCCCTTGAGGCCCAGAACGTCATTTCCATTGTTATTTTGGTACCATTAGACGATTTTTAGTGAATATATGCAATGTTTTATAGATATCACCTGTTTAGTATCCTTGTCCAGTAGTTAATGTGGTATATTCAGTTACTTTTCTTAATTTTATGGCTAAACAGACAATTATATATAGCAAAGGAAAGATCTGGGTCTCAAGGGGTTAAGGGGCTTTTCCTTTTCACGATATACCCTAAGACGTTGATGTCAATAAAAAATAGTAATGGCCCCAAACAGACCCCTGATAATGTTAATGGTGACGTCATCCAGAGACCTTTCACACAATATCAATAAAAAAACCTTCATTACCGCATAATAAGATACCTACGAAATTATACAGAAAACATTAAATAAATCAAGAAACATAAAAACCTTCACAAATCGAAGCTTAGATAGCCATATAGAGGCCATAGAAAAAAAAATTTAAATAAAAAAAATTATTAGGATTAAACCAAACTGGAACTTTAGACTGTCAAACACGCATGATACCTATGAAAAAAACATTACAAACATATTGGTTTCATCATCTAACAGAGATATTGCCTTAAACCCAAGATTAAAGATTTTTTTTTTTAGGGAGTGTTAACTTGACAGAACTTTAAACCCGCCTTCATAAAGGACCTAATAACACGCTTCATCAAGTACATTATCTATATGGAACATTAGAAATAAATCAGACAAACATCGAAAAGCCCATAAACCTGAAATTGAGGGAGAATGATCAAAATAATCAGGGTATGCAGGGGTTGCCACAACGCGTATATTTCTTCACATTTTTATCGACATTTTCAATAAGGCATTTAAAATCGGGAAAAGCATATCAAAATTCACGATATGATATGCTGATTCTAAGAAGCTAATCAGATCCAAGATTGAATCAGTAATAAAAAAAAAGGTTTTCAAAATGGTTTTAGTGGACGTAAGAAAGTGGCGCCGCCACCGGGAGAATCCCAACTACTTTCCGCCAGACACATATCATGACAACGTAAGTAGCGGCTTAATTGAATGAAAAAACCCTCCAATAAATAAAGAAACATCATAAGAGCTCCTCAAAACATGGTTCAAAGGGAAAGTGAAGAAAAGAAAATGTGATTGTTTTATGGTCCCGTTAATACGGTCCCACAAACCATCTTTCTCACTAATTAATTATCGATTCATTAAGGAAATGTTATAAGTAGACTTCCCCTTATCAAGACCGAGGAATTAGAATGTCAAAGCCAATATAATGTCAGATTGGCGATAACGCTTGGCTAATGCCTGACTGTGGGAATGTCTTATTGCCCGATGTAAACAACCCTTATTTCACTCTTTATCCCCTGACTCTACAGACCTACTGTGGCTTGCATAGACAATGATACACACGTACTTACTCTTGCTGGCCACCTAACATCGATGGTCTCCGTTGATGTAAGGCAGAAAGGGAAGAAATAAGGCCTCCTAACAGGCTGGCGGCTGCAACTGACACTAGGCTATAACTGCTGCCGTATCTTTACACAATCACAATTGGAATACATCCGCCGTATCTCTAGCCACTCCCATAACATTAATAATCACTATTTTAACCCAAATCAAGTTTCTAAGAGGCGAAAGAGGTGCTTACCAAGGCGTGGAGGCTGGCGGGACGTCCTCAGCCAGGCAATGACAGCAGGTCGTGGTGGTGGTGGTGGTGGTGAAGTGACACGTTCAGGGCGACGGGGATATGCGAGGAGGGGATGTCCTATGATGCTATCACAGGCGTGGTAGTTGACCTGTCTTGCCCAGAAAGGCACAGGTGAGGCGGATGACACCGTGTTGCCGTAAGGGGGGGACGCCAGCAGGTGGGCAGGTCAAAGGTGGTGACGTTCAGGGCGAGGAGTTGAGTGTAGCAGTAAAAGTGTCGGGCAAAATCTCTCAACGTCAAAATTAGGGTCGGTACCTTATTCACCCTTCCTTTTCTCTTTATCATAGCATAAATGGAGTTCGACATGGACAAAACAGGAACACTTGTCTCTCATGTTCATATTACAGTGAGTGAACAGTAGTTATCTGAGCAAATAACGTGACCACGGCGGGGCAATCGTAGCGGCGCGCGGGTGACAGGCACATCCAGGACGCGGGAGGGTTGCCTCATCCATGGGTGAGGGAGGAGTCTGTGCAGTACTGAGGCTGCTGGTGGTACAAAGGGCGCCACCTCGCGAGGTATCCCAGGGGAGAGGAAGACCTGAGGACTCCGACGTTTTGCCGTGGCGATTGGCAGCGGGAAGGAAGGTGATGTTTACGTCCGAGATTGGCCATTGTGGTAACAGCATCTATAGTTGTTGTTGAAGAAATCAAATGAAAGAAATGTAATGAAAGAAAGAAAAGTGTGAGGATACTTGTAACAACCTTACCTAAAGGAGGAAGAGGCTATAGTGGGGCAGTATTTGTTTGGAGAGGGGAAGGTGGAAGAAGCAAAAAGAACAATCAACAGTTTTTGGATGACCAGAGAAAATCAGAAGAATGAAAAAGAAAGAAACTAATAAGAGAAAATAAGAGAAGACAACTAATTAAAGACCCAGACAGCAAGAATGTCAGGGAGTGCCGATGAAAAAGGCCTGACTCCCGACCAACAACTGAACTGAACTAAACAGAAGCCGCCGCGGAGATTTGAGTCAGAGGCGAAGAGGTAGATAGATAAAGGTAGATAGGGAGATAGGAGAAGGTCACAAGAAGAAGAAGAAGGCACCCGCTTACGCCTCCCAGTCATTGGTGTGGAGGTGTAGGAGGAACCGTTGAATAGTGTGTACGAGGGTAGGTGATGAGGATGACGGGCTGCATTTTCCGTTCTCTATGCGAGTATGTGGTTTCCCAGTGAAGACGCTTGGCTGTATGTAGCTCCGAAACTAACCATTGGATCTTTATGAAAATACCCTCATTGTGATTCCCACGCAAAGTTACACGGAGGTAGATCAGGATAACCTAACCTACCCTAACCATAACCTATAACGTAACCTAACCTGACGTGTTCAGGAGTAAACGCCACATACTCTTCCAGAAAACGGGAATATGCTGACGGGAGAGGAGGGGATGCAAGGCAGAAAGGGAGGGAGTGCAGATTTAACGGCCTTGTTCCTGGGAGTGGCGGTGGCGAGGTAGGTGCTTCACGGAGAGCTAGTTGTGTAGCTAACCCTTGAGACCCAGAACGTAATTTCCATAGTAATTTGGGTACCATTAGACGATTTTTAGTGAATATAAGCAATATTTTAATAGATATATATATATGACCTATTTAGTATCCTTGTCTACTACCGTACATAACACTACAGTCGCCAAGACAAAAAAAAATTCTATTTACAGACGTGTGGTGGCGTTAATACTTACATTTCTACATTCATGATTTCAGGAAAGTTAGAAGGGGCTATCTGGAGAGTTTCGGTTATTTTGTGTCTTCATCTGTGTCATAATATGGCTATTAATGAACAAATTACAAAAATATCACCAAAGTGGCGACCAGCAATAAGGTCGCCATTTAGTGTTTATGTTCTGAGTGTCCTCCCGACCGTCGTCGTCGCGCGGAAAAAAACGAGTAGTGAAATTTGAAACCGTATATACTTGCAGATACAAAGCATAAAACAACGCTGAAACAGGGTAGATTATACAGTCATTATTAAATAACTACTGTGTATCATCTTCAGTGGCACATACACAGCAGTAGTGATGCTATAATTCGTAATATACGGCGGCTGGCGACATTATTGCAGCTAGCGACTAAAGTGTTATCTACGGTAGTTAATTTGGTATATTCAATCACTTGTTGTACTTTTATGGCTGACAACAGATGATTTTATATAGCCAAGTGTTAGAGGTAGGGGGTTCACCGAAAAGGCAGGCACCGCTCGGGGATCGAACCCAAGACCTTCCACTTGCCGGGCGGACGTGCTACCGTTACACTACGGCGCCTCCCGGTGACAACCCACACATCTCCCCCCTAAGGCCCCCCCAGGGCCAGTCCGGGGAATGTGTATCGCTCTGGATCCTACTCACTGCGCCATGTTAGAGGTAGGGGGTTCACCGAAAAGGCAGGCACCGCTCGGGGATCGAACCCGAGACCTTCCACTTGCCGGGCGGAACGTGCTACCGTTACACTACGGTCGCCTCCCGTGACAACCCACACACCAATGAGAGATCTGGGTGTGAAGGGGTTAACGCCCTTGTTCCTGGGAGAGGCGGTGGCGAGGTGGTGCTTCGCTGATAGCTAGTTGTGTAGTTAAGACCTCTGTTTCTGGGGGCAGCTTCACGTGCAGGGTTGCCACTCTAAATTTTCAGAAATCCCAAGACTGCCCCCCAAAAAAATCCCAAGATAGACAAAAATATCCCAAGGTCTTTGAAAAAACATTGAAACTGAACCCTAAATACAGTACACATGCTTACCTTGAGATAAACTACTGGAGAAATACTTGCATAATCCCTCCAAAAATCCCAAGATAAACAAAAAATATCCCAAGACCATGGCCCAAAAATCAAAAGGAGTGGCATCCTGTTCACGTGTTGCAGATACTGGCGTGCTCCAACCAGGGAGGGAGTGGGGAGTGGGCTGATGGCTGGGGGGAGGCAGTGGCGCTGAGGAGGTTACAGGGAGTTTCGTACACAAGTTGTTCCGTACCCAGGTTTTGTTAGTTGTTTCGTACACTGATTTTGAGTTTTTTTGTAATACCTGATGTCGATTCGTAGCTTTAGTAGTCAAGTTCAACTCTGAGCTGAGTGTACGAAACGACTATGGCTTCATACAAGATTAATAGACACTATTAAAAGTCTATTGATCTTGGTTTCATATAGACTACGAAACAACGTTTTGGTGTACGAATCTACTGATGTACGAAACAACTTGTGTACGAACTGACTGCATCCCGCTGAGGACAAGGAGGCTAGCAAGAACATAAGAAAATAAGGAAGCTAAAAGAGGCCGTGAGACCTACACGTGCATGGTAGTTCCTGTAAAGCACACTGTTTTTCACTGCGGGTGGGTGGGGTGACTAGTGACCTGTCGCGCGGTGGGGGTAGGTGATTTGATCTGGGGGGGGGGGGCGGTGGCAAGTCGGTAAGAACGTGAGCTCGCAATGATGAGGTCCTGTGCTTCTCAGGGGTCGATCGCCTAGTTCGTGCTGAGTGCGGCGCTTGTAAGTCAAACTGTAGTTGTACTTCAAGTGTCTAGATAGGGATGAATCTTCTTATCTTAGTGACCTGGGGGTACAGTGACCTAGGGGTACAGTGACCTAGGGGGGCGTGAGGCAAGAGAGGACAAGGAAGAAGTGTCAAGTCAATAACAGGAACTTACTTACAGGAACTACCGCGTGTAGGTCTCGCAGCCTCTTGTAGCTTCCTTATGTTCTTATGTTCTTATAACAGTAAGCTCGGTCTTCGCTTTAACCCCAGTGTCGCGCGCGAGGGTGAGCGTCGCTACCATACAGAAGCAAGTGTGGCGCCCCTCCATTCATCTCTCTTATTTAACTGGTTGTACAGCTTATCTGCTGCCCTGATACATGTTACAGGTGATATCGAGGCACTAGCTTTCCATGAGTATACTCACAAGTAATAATAGTTACTCAAAAGCTTAAATATCCACGTCAAAAAGTAAAACCTTATCAGGTATAATTATTATATTTTATCTGGATACCAGGACATCTAACTACTCGCATAAAATAACAAGTATCGCAGAGTAGCCTGTAACATGCTTCAGGGCAGCAGTAATGCTGTATAACATGCAAATCAAAGAATATACTTATTATAGGTAACTTACGAGAAGGTTAAGCTTTTCCCCTTTGATTTGCATGTTTTACAACTTATTACTGCCCTGAAACATGTTACAGGCTACTCTGAGACACTTGTTATTTTATGAGTAGTTAGATTAGATGCACCGGTATCCAACAAAGGATAATAATTACACCTGATAAGAACCATACTTCCTGTTCCACAACCTGACTGATTCACATGCTTTTTTTGACGTGAATATTTTATGCTTTGAGTAACTATTAATACTTGTGAGTGTTCTCATGGGAAGCTGGTGCCTCTATGTCACCTGTAACACAGGAACTACCACGTGTAGGCCTCACGGCCTCTTGTAGCTTCCTTATTTTCTTATGTTCTTATGTAACATGTATCAGGACAACAGTTAACTGTAAAACCAGTGAAATAAGAGAGATGAATGGAGCGCTCTACAGGATTTCACGCGTTGACAACATTTTTCATTTTTCATTTCATAGGCTTAAAAAAAAAAAAATAAAAAAAAAAATCGCACAACAGGGTAACACTTTTACTCCACAATGTTTATGCTACCGTAGATAACAGTGAAGTCGCCAGTTCTACGTTTCTTTGTTATTTACAGACGTGTGGTGGCGTTAATACTTACATTTGTACATCCATGATTTCAGGAAAGTTAGAAGGGTCTATTTGGAAAGTCTGTGTCATTTTGTGTCTTCATCTGTGTCATATTAGGGCTATAAATGAACAAATTACAAAAATTAAACCGAGTGGCGACCTCACTATACCTTCTACAGTAAAGTCGCCAGCTAGTATTTTAAGCCAACAGTTGAGTCGCCACTCTGGGGAATTCAGGGAAATTAGAGGTAAAGTAAAACAAGTCTCTATATATATTAGCTGCGGAAGATGCTTGGATATATAAAAATTCCTCTGCCTACGTGAAAATAAATTCTATTCAAGTTTGAAAGACCTGGCAAGTCTGCGTCCTGTCGCCCGAAAAGCTACTGTTTACTGTCTGTCATCGCGTAAAGAAAAACGTGAGAGGCAAAATGCGCAACAGTTATACTTGCAGATACAAAGCATAAAACAACGCTGAAACAGGGTAGATTATACAGTCATGATATAAACTACTGTGTAACATCTTCAGTGGCACATAAAAATCAGTATGATGCTATAATTCGTAATATTTGGCGCCTGGCGACTTCACTGCAGGTGGCGACTTCACTGTTATCTACGTTAGGGTATTTTTTATTACTATTATTACTCTTATTGTTATTATTATCAGTAACACTATTATCATTATCGTTATCATTACAATTCTTGATATTATTATTATTATTATTATTATTTTTGTTGTTATTATTATTATATCAATATGTGTAATGCTACTGTTGTGTATTAATTGAATGTTCTAATTGCAGGTATCACCGTATTTGTAGGGAGGGGAGAGTAACGGAAAGGTGAAGGGAAAGGGAAGAGAGAAGAAACGAAGAGAGGAATTTAGAGGAGGAGGAAGAGGAGGAGGAGGAGGAGGAGGAGGAGGAGAAAGCAGACTACCTTTCCTTAACGATATAAATTTTGGCAAAACACACAAAGAAAAAGAATGAGAAGAAGGAAGTAGAGGATTTAAGGAGGCGGAAAGAGGAGGAGCAAAGGATGATGGAGGAGGATGCTAAGATGAAAGGTCTTATGCTTGGCAGGCAGCGTCACTATCATTCACGCTGCTAGCAAGACTCAGCCTGCAATTTATACTGGTAAGTGATCATTTTTGTTTTTGTTAATATAATTTGACGGTGGTTCACTATGCCTTTTTTGTGATGCAGATATACCCTAGTTTTTCACGTTAAGGTTCTACTCCAAAACGCACACACCACACACACACAACCCACCACCAAACCCACACACTCAACACACACACACCACACCACGTTTATTCGAAATAGTATATATATTTTATAAATTTAAGTCATAGCGATGAATACATTTGCATAGATAAATTTGAACGTAACTTTCTGTATT
>JACEEZ010003548.1:25843-30843 GCA_016584305.1 Chionoecetes opilio | reverse complement strand
TGTGTGTGTGTGTGTTGTGTGTGTGTGTGTGTGTGTGTGTGTGTGTGTGTGTGTGTGTGTGTGTGTGTGTGTGTGTGTGTGTACCGCATTATTAAAGAATGAGAGGAAGAGGAAGGAAGGAGAGAGAGAGAGAGAGAGAGAGAGAGAGAGAGAGAGAGAGAGAGAGAGAGAGAGAGAGAAGAGAGAGAGAGAGAGAGAGAGAGAGAGAGAGAGAGAGAGAGAGAGAGAGAGTGTTTGTGTAAGATATTAGCTTAGAAGTATTGATTATTGTTAAAGTCATTCAAAAGTTGTAGCATTGATAAGAAAAAAACCTCAATCAATTGCAAAAAAAAAAAAATCTGTCAATTGCAAAAAAAGTAAAAAAATCTTCGGTAATATTATTTTCATTGTTGTTTATGGTGGTGGTTTTGTAATAAGTTTCTCAATTATTTGCTTTCAAGACCTTTCTTCTCTCGTCTCTCTCTCTCTCTCTCTCTCTCTCAAAACTCTCTCTCATCCTCTCTCTTCTCTTCTCTCTCTCTCTCTCTCGGTCTCTCTCTCTTCTCTCTCTCTCTCTCTCTACTCTCTCTCTCTCAATCTTCTCTCTCTCTCTCGTCTCCTCTCTCTCTCTCTCTCTCTCTCCCCTCTCTCTCTCTCTCTCTCCTCTCTCTCTCTCTCTCTCTCTCTCTCTCTCTCTCTCTCTCTCTCTCTCTCTCTCTCTCTCTTCTCTCTCTCTCCCCTCTCTTCTCTCCTCTCTCTCTCTCTCTCTCTCTCTCTCTCTCTCTCTCTCTCTCTCTCTCTCTCTCTCTGTCAATCATCCCACATTCATCCAGTATTGCATCTTTACTTGACGTTTTATCCACTCAAAATCTTACATTTACTATAACCCAACCTTTCTCTCCTCCTCCTCCTCCTCTTCCTCCTCCTCCTCCTCCTCCTCCTCCTCCTCCTCCTCCTCCTCCTTCCTCCTCCTCCTCCTCCTCCTCCTCCTCCTCCTCCTCCTCCTCCTCCTCCCTCCTCCTCCTCCACCACTACCACCTCCACCACCAACACCCAAACGCTTCCACCATCACCACCACTTCAGTCGCACATCACCACCGCCACCACCACTACCACTACCACCATAACCCCATCCACTTAACTATGTTAGGAATACAACTACACCTATACTAAGACAAGTTATATACACACTAAAGTTACTAAGCACACACTCTTGTCTCTACCTAAGCGAATAACAAAAAAATTCACCTCTCTCTCTCTCGCTCCCTTCCCGTAATTTGGCCGCCGTATCAAAAATTTAACGAATGATAGAGTTTCGCAGTGTTTTCCGTGTTATAAGTGATATAGAAAGATACATAAGTGATGCTCCTTCAAGATGGCATGTAAGGCATACGTGAATACCTTTTAAACACACGGGAAAAGATAAAATGCTAGTGTAAGGTAAGGTAAAAATCTGTCCGTCTGGCTACAGTAACTCGCTTCGTGTGTGTGTTATTGTTTATATTGTGTGTGTGTGTGTGTGTGTGTGTGTGTGTGTGTGTGTGTGTGTGTGTGTGTGTGTGTGTGTGTGTGTGTGTGTGTGTGTGTGTGTGTGTGTGTGTACTACCACTACCTGAATTAGTGAAACAGGTGTGAAAATAAGATGGAGGCGAAGGTAGTGGTGGTGGTGGTGGTGGTCGATCGATGGCTGGGTTGCATGGCGTAGAGTTGCATGGTTGCGATGCGCGGGAGTGTGTGTGTTTGTGTGTTTGTGTTTACCTGCGTGTGTGACAGTGTATATGTGTGTGTGTGTGTGAGTTAGCAGCCGCCCACGCCACCACACACACACGCCCACACACACGCCCGCTAGACGTGTGAGGGGAGGTGGGTGTAGGTATGTGTGTGTGTGGGTGAATTGTGTGTTATTTAAAGGCCTGAAGTTTAAAGGGAGGAAAATGTGTTACTTCTTTGCGCAGTGAGACAAAATGGCCGCTTTCTTCTCCTCCTCCTCCTCCACCTACTGCTCTTCTTCTCTTCCTCCTTCTTCTTATCCTCTTCCTCCTCCTCCTCCTCTTCCTTCTCCTCCTCCTTCTGTTCCTCCTCCTCCCCCTTCTCTAATAAGAACCTCCACCTCCACCTCCTCTTCCTCTAAATGCCTCTCTTATATTCTTCTCTTTTCCTTTCTCCCTCCTTTGCATATTTCGTGAAGGATAAAAAATTTAGTGTTTGGTAAAAAAAAATCTGATGTTTTTTATTATAAACATGACAACTTCAGACCGATGACAAGAATGATGAAAATAATAATGGGATATAAATCTTAGTTGTGGTGAAATTTGTGATGTTTTGTGTGTGTGTGTGTATTCATCTAGTTGTATTCATCTAGTTGTATTCATCTAGTTGTATTCATCTAGTTGTATTATCTATTGATTCATTTTAGTTGTATTCCTAGTTGTATTCATCTAGTTGTATTCATCTAGTTGTATCATCTAGTGTATTCATCTAGTTGTATTCATCTAGTTGTATTCATCTAGTTGTATTCCTAGTTGTATTCATCTAGTTGTATTCATCTAGTTGTATCATCTAGTTGTATCATCTAGTTGTATTCATCTAGTTGTATTCATCTAGTTGTATTCATCTAGTTGTATTCATCTAGTTGTATTCATCTAGTTGTATTCATCTAGTTGTATTCATCTAGTTGTATTCATCTAGTTGTATTCATCTAGTTGTATTCATCTAGTTGTATTTTACAGGGCCAGAGCTCGTATATATGGCCCCGTCTCCATATCAACATTTTTATCCTTCATCCTTAGTGTTGGGGGAAGCCAGCACCCCGGGAGGCGGGTCACAAACCCCCGGCTAACACCCGGTACCCATTCACTGCTGGGTGAACAGGGGCTCGGGTTTTAAGAAGACCACCCGTCTGTCTTTGCTCCGTCCGGGGATCGAACCCGGGACTTCTCGGTTGTGAGCCGAGCGTGCTAACCCTTACACTACGGAGTTCCCCCCCTTACACTACGGTTTGTGTGTGTGTGGTTTGGTGTGTGTGTGTGTGTGTGTGTGTGTGTGTGTGTGTGTGTGTGTGTGTGTGTGTGTGTGTGTGTAAAAAAATTGCCTCGTGATTCAGTATTTCTTTTATGAGAGAGAGAGAGAGAGAGAGAGAGAGAGAGAGAGAGAGAGAGAGAGAGAGAGAGAGAGAGAGAGAGAGAGAGAGAGAGAGAGAGAGGAACATCAGATCGAACATGTAGAGATAGATATAGTAGCTATACGTGCCTTATCCCTCTCTCTCTCTCTCTCTCTCCTCTCTCTCTCTCTCTCTCTCTCTCATCCTCTCTCTCTCTCTCTCTCTCTCTCTCTGCAATGTTCTTTATATATCTATTTACCTGTCTGTTCTGTCTGTCTGTCTGTCTTTCTGTCTCTCTATCTGTATGCATGTGCTGTCTGTCTGTGTCTGTCTGTCTGCCTATCTGTCTATCTGTATACATGTTCTGTCTGTCTACCTGTCTGTTCTGTCTGTCTGTCTTGTCTGTCTATAAAAATTGAGTCTATCCGTGCACGATATCAAAGCATAATTGACAGATTTTTTTTTTTTACATCAAGAGGAAATGGTCAAGGGCAAAAAAGTGGCAAAAAGCAAGAAATAGTAAAATATAGATTAAATTTTTTTTTTTTTTTTTTTTTTTTTACTATATTTGGAAATTTCTGAACTGATACACAGATAATTAGGAAGTTAAATATCACTTTTTCTTGCCTTATTTAAACAGATTTTTTTATTTTTTTATTCCAGGACTGAACTTTGAATATTACTTTTATATATAGGTACCTTTTTTTTTATTATAATTATAGTAATTATTGTTTTTATAGAAGGTTATAAATTAGGATTAAGGGATTCATTGATATTTTATTTGCTAGACTTGCATTACGATTTTTTTGTCGCCGTCTACTTTTATTTGCATCTAAATATCCAAGGTCGTAGATTTCTTCATATGTTAAGTTTATACGTACTACATGTATTTGTTGGTATACAGCAAACCCTCTCTAAATCGAGCCCGTATAATTCAAACTTCGGATAATTCGACCCGTTTCAGGCCAGTTCAAATTTTTCAATAACTTTCCATAATTCGAGCAAGTTTGAATTATCCTTAGCCTTACTAGCGGGAGTCCGACCTCTCTTATGCGGTGCCGCGGCTGCCCAGCGTGATCTGATAAATAATAATTATCGTATAAATACGATAGGCGGAGGAAGAAGGCGGGAGGGGGAGGAGGAGGAAGGGTGGAAGGAATAGAAGGGACAAGGAGGAAGGAGGGGAGAGGGGGAGGAGAAGGAAGGAAGGGAGGAGAGGAGGAGAAGAAAGGGAGGAGAGGAAATGGGAGAAGGAGAACTATTATTTTTATGTATCCTTCGCTTTGTGTACACTTCAGGCGCTTCAGAGTCCTTCACGGGCCTCTTCGCTCCTTCACGCATCTACAGGAGTCATGGGAGGGCATTAGAAGTCCCACAGGATTGCTATAGTATTCCTAGGTTTTTATAAGTACTTTGACAATCGCATGGGTGGCTCAAATAGGGATTAATAATACTATTACTAATACTGAAAATACTAATACTGATCGTTGTATTGAAGTAATGATTAATCTTTGCAATGCCTATCATATTTTTATGTCTTGTAGTAATTTTTGTCTAATTTGTGATTTTTAAGGAATATCTGGAAAAATATCATGTCATTGTGAATTGGCTGAAATAGGGACTTCTAATCATTGTAACTGAAAATGACTCCAGATTCGTGTTCAGCATCCCGATAACTGCTAGGAACAAATTTTCAAGGAAATCTATTTTCAAAATTTTTTTTTCAAATTTTTGCAAGGGGTATGCTTTGATTTTTTTTTTAAATCACGTTTTTTTTAATAACTAAAAAACTATGGCAGATAAGTGCAAGAATTATAGAGAAGTAAATATGAAGTAGATTAAGGGCTATCATTTGACGGAAAGTAAAAAAATATTGGGGTAAATAACCGAGAAAAAAGCATTTCGTACTATATACAAAAAA
>JACEEZ010003548.1:0-23618 GCA_016584305.1 Chionoecetes opilio | reverse complement strand
GTCAAAGCACTGTGAATTCCCTCCATTCAAATGGTTTGAAGTTCTCCATTCATGTCATTAACTTGTTATCTTTTTCGTGTCTTAAGGTAAGTCCGTGCTTTTGAATGTACATCATTGTGGTGGTTTTTTTTTTTTTTTTTTTTTTTTTACATCACAAAGGATTGGCCAAGGACACAACAAAAGGAGGTAACACAAAGCCCGCTTAGTTGCCAGTCCCTATAAAGAAGACAGTAAGAGAATACACAAAAAAAGAAGAGGGTGGGCCAATTTAGTTCGGGAGGTGTCTTGTTACTTTTCTCTTGAAAGGATTTAAGTCGTAGGAAGGTGGAAAAATAGAACAGGAGAGAGTTCCAGAGTTTACCAGTGAAAAAAGATGAAAGAGTAAAGATACTGATTAACTCTTGCATTAGGAAGATGGACATACTAGGGATAAGAATGAGTAGAAGTCTTGTGCAGCGAGGCCGCGGGAGGGGGGAGGTATGCAGTTAGCAAGTTCAAGAAGAGCAGTGAGCATGAAAATAACGGTAGAAGATAGCAAGAGAAGCAACATTGCGGCGGTGATTTAAAGATTGAAGACAGTCAGTCAGATGAGGGAGTTGATGAGACGAAAAGCTTTTGATTCAACCCTGTTTAGGAGAGCTGTATGAGTAGATCCTCCCCAAACATGTGAGACATAATCCATACATTGGCGGATAAGGCCCCTGTAACAGAGCAAGCAACTGGGAGGGAGAAAAAAAGGACGCAGACGCCACAGGTCACTTAACTTCTTAGAAGCTGTTTTAGCAAGAGATGAGATGTGAGATTTCCAGTTCAGATTTTTGTAAAGGATAGTCCAAGAATGTTCATTGTAGAAGAAGGAGATAGTTGAGTGTCATTGAAGAAGATGGGATATTTATCTGGTGGGTTTTGTCGAGTAGATAGGTGAAGAAATTGGGGTTTTGAGGCATTGAACAAAACAAGGTTTGCTTTGGCCCCAATCAGAAATTATAGAAAGATCAAAGTTAGGCGCTCGGTGGCACATCTCCGTGAATCACTTAGTTCCTGTTGAGTTGGACGTCTAATAAACGACGTTGAAAAATCCAGGGTAGAATCATCAGCGTAGAGTGGTTAGGGCTTTGAGTCAGACTTAGAAGATCATTAATGAATAATAGAAAGAGAGTAGGTGACAGTGGCGGCTCGTGGCATAGGGCTGCGGAGCTGCAGCACCCCCAGACACTCACTGCCAGGTGTATGATGTCTTTAGAGACAGCAGAATTGATACACTACTAACAAATTTATCATAATAAAAAGTCATTATGTGTTATTTTCAATACGTTACTAAGTGAATTTTCATTAAAACCAGACCTAAATGTAAGTTACTCATATTTGCTATACGATTCATGTCTGTGCTGCCGCCGCGCCCCTTATGAACGCCAAGAGCTGCAGCCGTGCAGCTTTTAGTCTCGTCCCCAGACGGTGTGCATAGTGACGGCGGGCGGCGGCAAAATCAAGCGGTACTGACTTTATTTTCAAGTAATACTGTAATTCTACCATCACCACCTCAGCCATCCCCTCTACTGCCAACACTACCACCCCCACCATCCCTTCTACCACCACCACTACTACCCCCACCATCCCTTCTACCACCACCACTACTACCATGCCCTGAAATCCGTGAACATCAACTACAACTCATATACCTGAGATAGGTAAAATTTATGTATCCTACTGTTGTGTGAAGCTGCAGTCCCCCCTTTTATTTTATCACGAGCCGCCACTGGTAGGTGATAAGACAGAACCCTGGGGAACACCACTGTTGATAGATTTAGGAGAAGAACAATGTCCGTCTACATTAGCTGCAATAGAACGGTTTGAAAGGAAATTTAAGATGAAGGTACAGAGAGAAAGGATAGAAACCGAATGAGAGTAGTCTGGAAATTGAAGATTTGTGCCAGTCTGTATCAAAAGCTTTTGATATGTCAAGGGCAACAGCAACAGTTTCACCGAAACCCCTAAAGGAGGATGGCCAAGATTCAGTTAGGAAAGCTAGAAGATCGCCAGTAGATCGCCCTTTACGGAAAACCGTACTGACGATCAGATAGAAGATTGTGAGCAGATAGATGTTTAAGAATCTTCTTATTAAGTATAGATTCAAAAGTTTTAGAAAGGCAGGAAGTCAAAGCTATAGGCGGTAGTTTGAAGGATTAGAACGGTCACCCTTCTTAAGAACAGGTTGGATATGAGCAAACTTCCAGCAAGAAGGAAAGGTGGAAGTAGATAGACAAAGACGGAAACGTTTGACTAGGCAGGGGTGCAAGCACAGAAGCATACTTTTTTAGAACAATAGGAGGGACTCCGTCAGGACCGTAAGCCTTCCGAGGATCTAGGCCAGAAAGGGCAAAGAAAACATCATTACGAAGGATCTTAATGACAGGCATAATATAGTCAGAGGGTGGAGGAAAAGGAGGAACAAACCCTTCATCAACCAGAGTGACTTTTCAGCAAAGGTTTTTGAGTGAAGAGTTCAGCTTTAGAAATAGATGAGACAGCTGTGGAGCCATCTAGGTGAAGCATAGGAGGAAAGATGAAGAAGAAAACTCGTTAGAGATGTTATTAGCTAGATGCCAGAAGTCACGTGAGGAATTCGATTCAGAAAGATTTTGACATTTTCTATGAATGAAGGAGTTTTTGGTATGTTGAAGTAAAGATTTGGCATGATTACGGGCAGAAATATAAAGGGCATGCCATTTCAGGAGAATTGTCACAATGTTTACTTGTGTCCTGTTATTTGTAATTACTATTCTTTTTTACGACGATATTCAACAAAGAGTCTCTGCCATGTTTATGTTTTTCTGTTTTTTCTCTGGCGTCACGACTTCAAGCCGAGCGCCAATTGCAAGCGATGCCAGACCCTCACCTGCTTCGGCCTGCTCTGGCCTGCTCCAGCTTGGCAAGCCGGCTTGTTTAAAACTAAAAATGACACGCCAGAACAGAAAACGGCAAGCTGAATCAAGCCAAGCCTGCCCTCTCTTTGCTCACGGAAACACGGCCTATTCTCTTGAACAGAATAGTTGTCTATCTGCTCTTACTTGTCTGTCGTACCGTATGTGTTGAATCTGAATTCTCTCTCTCTCATCTCTCTCGTCTCTCTCTCTCTCTCTCTCCTCTCTCTCTCTCCTCTCTCTCTCATCTCCTCTCCTCTCTCGCTGGTCGGAGTGAGAGAGGGAGAGAGGGAGGACGCGGTCACCGGTGCTCCATTTCTTTGTGCTCTCCTGGCATTCAACACTTTGTGCAGACATCTAAGTTGTCTCATCGATTGCGCAAGGTAAGGTTACCTCAGTGCGACATAGTGTGATAAACAAGTGCGTGACCTGTGACCGTGACCAGCTGCTAACATTATTACTGTGGTGTTGTGGGCGGGAAACAGTTGTGGGGAGTGCCTCGGGCCCCTCACGGTGTCCTTGAACTTTTCTCTCCCCCGCCCGCCCTTCCCGCCCTCCCCCAGGGGAACGCAAAACCCTCCCTCCTCCCTTGGTGCGGTGTGTGTACGGTCTGCTTATCCGCGACTCACCCCTCAACCCTCCTCCATCCCCCCATAACATAAGAATAGAGGAAAATGGAAAACTGCGGAGGCCGTGAGACCTACCGAGATCGTTCCTGAAAACCAATTTGAGCTCCCCAAAATCCAGTTGTCCCCAAATCTGCTAACATTATATGGGGGTTGCTTTGGAAAAGTTGTGCGGGGGGAGTGCCACTGTGCCCTACATGATCGGGCCAAAGCCCTCACGGTTTTCCCTTGAAAAAATTTCCCCCACCCCCCTCCACGGTATCAACGCTACCTGCCCCCTCCCCCCCACACATCCCTGCTACCCCCTGCACATCCCCGCCCCTAACTCATGCTGCCTCACACCCCTACAGGTACTAAACTGCTACTCGGCCCCCTACACATCCCTGTTGCCCTCCCCCTTGTTGAATCTCCCACGGCCCGCACCCTCTTGGCCTCCCATGAGTCGCGGGGTTCGCGTGGTAATATGTGGGATGGGAGTTTTGCTCGTTACACACCACCCCTCTACTTGCATAAGGGATGAGGCAGTGAACGAGGGAGATATGAGCACGGCGCCTCAGAGCGAGGGGGGCGGCGTCCCTCCTGGTGTGCCTCACTTCCCCATTTGGTTGCCTACTCCCACTATGAATCGGGAAATATGGTAAATCTTTTGGTTCCCATAAGGAAATCGGTGCACATGATGATGGATCAAAGTAATGGTAACAAAAACTCTGAATCAAGTAATATGGTTTCCCCGAGGGGGGGGACAAGAAAAAAGAAAAGGGAAGAGATTGGATAGCATGACGGCTGGAGCACTACTAGACTCAAACTACTACAGGTGCTGGCCCCTCGCTCACCAGCAACAAAAAACCCCGTCCCCCTAGCCCCAGCTCGCCGCGAACGGGGCTTCTTCAGGCAATTTGGTAGTACCATATTATACTTCCCCCCCGAGGGGCCCAACTCTCAGAGGTGTAAGTGTAACTGGCTCGAAAAACGTGCGGGCGGGCTATAAAAAAAAAGAAAGGTTTTTGGAATTTAGGAATAATGGTTGTCGGGTTTTTTCCCGAAAATCAACTCAGAAACTGACAACCAAAGGGTTCAGAAATGGGGTGCTCTTCCCCCGAAGAAGTCCACAAAATCATAATAAAAGGGTTTGCATAATCCACCCAATACACGGATAGCAACAAGGTTTACCCGTGCCTGCGGGGACTGGCATGGAAATAAAAATAGGTTGGTAATGACTTGTTAAGGTGCAGTGGTGAGATACCCAGAACCTCAAAATCCCACAGATGGAAAAAACACTCAGATTGAGAAATATTCCCAGACCTAATTATGGGGGCAGATGCTCGGTGTCGAACACACTAGGGCAAATTGCGGTGGCCCGGGGTTTCTTTTCGTGCAGGTGTCAATGGCCCTGTCTGTAAAGAAAATTAAAATCGCTGGGGGGAGGTAGCCCCAAGTTGTAACTGCCCAGGGCAGCACCATGCCCCTTAGTAGTGTCCGGGGGTTCCTCCTTTCTGTCAAGGGTGGGGGACCACCCCCCCTCACACCGTAACCCAGCACCAAGCCCAGCACCAAGCCCACACCAACCCCAGCACCAGCCCAGCACCAAGCCAGCACCAAGTCCGGCACCAAGCCCGACACAAGCCGGGCCCCAACCCCAGCACAAAGCCCCGCCCCAAAGACCGAACCAAGACCACCCCCAACCCCACACCAAGCCCAGCCCCAAGTCCCCAGCCCCACCCCAGCCCCAAAACCCCACCCCACCAAAACCCAGCCCCAACCCACACCAAGCCGGCACCAAGCCCGGCACCAACCCGGCCCCAAGCCCAAAGCACCAAGCCCACACCAATCCCACACCAAGACACCCCCAACCCGCACCAAGCCCAGCCCAAACACCAGCCCAAGCCCAGCACCAAGCCCAGCACCAAAACCACACCAACCCCGCAAAAGGCCCACACCAACCCAGCACCAAATCCCAGCCCCCAAACCCGCACAAGCCAGCCCCAGGCCCAGCACCAAAACCAGCCCCAAGCCCGCCCCCAAGCCCAGCCCCAAACCCCCTAAAGCCCAGCACCAACCCCACACCAGCCTAAAGCCGCACCAAGCCCGCACCAAGCCAGCACCAAGCCCAGCACCAAACCCCAGCACCAACCCAGCACCAGGCCCAGCACCAAGCCCAGCACCAAGCCCGCCCCAAACAGACCAGGCCCAGCCCCCCAGCCCCAGCCCAAGCCACCCCCAACCCCAGCCGGGGCCGGCAAAAAGCCAGCACCAGCCCACTCCGGGCCCAGCCTCAAGCCAGCCCCAGGCCCAGCCCCAAGCCCAGCCCCAAAGCCAGCACCAACCCCAGCCCAAAGCTCCAGATGCTCTCGGGGACTTCCCACCCCCTCGGGGGTTAAAACAAGCCCGCAGTCTCGGCCCCGCCTACCCCACCACCACTTCTCCAAACGACCGCCACACTCTTGTCAATCCGTTTTTACCTCGTCTTCAACCCCCCCCCAACAGTTGTCGCCCCGCGTCAACAAACTGATGAAACGATGGGTGCTAAAATTTACTCCCTTGCGTCTGCACTGCAGCAAATCAATGAAGTATTGATCCTCCAAGACAGTATTTTAGCAATGCCAGATAAAAGTTGATCGCAAAGTTTTTAAAAGGCGAAGATTTAAGTTAAAATTTTAAATTCATGCATATTTCTTATGTCTCGTAACAGCATTTCTTTTGCGGTTTTTACTGTTTTTTATTTTAATATTATAAACAAACATTTTCGAAGATTACGTATATCTATATACTGATAAACCAGTCTATATATCCGTATATATTTTTATAATCCGAGCGGCCCTCCGACTTCAGGCCCCTTGCGCGGAAAGGGCCCATAATTCCCTGCGCATCCAGGTATACAGTTTGGGCTATGTCATAACCATTCGGGTGAGGTAACAAGTTTCTCCTCAAAAAGAAACTTGTGACTGGTTTTTGGATGGTTTTGTGGCATTAGTTTCTCCTCAATAGAATCTTGTGACTGCTGGGAGTGGACTGTGGCATCAAAAGAAGCCCAATTTTTTTCTTTTCTTGCATATTTTTGTTATTGATAAATGAATTAGAAAAAGGGATAAATTTGCGTTAACTAAAAAATAAAAAATATCATCGGGTAATTTTTTCCCATCGATGGGTTTTTTTTTAGTCAACGCTAATTTTAAAATGGTACTAATTCATTTTTTCAAAAACGAAAAATTAAAATAAAAAAACATCATCATTGGGGGAAAATTTTCCCGATTGATGTTTTTTTTATTTATTTAACGTAATTTAGCATGGTTCTAATTAATTTATCAGATAAAAGAAAAACTCAATGAAAATAATAAAATTGCGCTTTTTATTTATCCCTTAGGGTAAAAGTGACTCGCAAAATTTTAAAGGCGAAGAGTTAATGAATATTAAGTTCTGCATATTTCTTTATTCTGGGAAAGGCATTTCTTTGCGGTTTTACTGTTTTTATTTGATAATATTATGAACAAAAATTTACGAAGATTACAGATACCCTATATACTGTAAACCAGTCATTTTAAGTCCTAGACCACTTATATCTCTTTGTCGGGCGCCCCGAGGCCCCAATGCAGCCCGCAATGCCAAAAAATTTTTCGCGGAAAAGTCCGGTATACAGTGGTCTATGGTTATGAGCAAAACGGGTATGGGGCCCCGTGACTCCATATCAAAGATATCCCCGGGGTGTACTCAGAAAAAACCACCCGGGCGTATCGTCCCTTACAACAAACTAATTGCGGATATCATTGACTTGAAAACTAAACTTAGAGAAGACACAAAAAACAGGGAAAGCTTTTATCAACAATAATTAACGCACAAGAACAACAGGGCCCCTAAAGATTTTAACCTGGGGAAAATCAACGGGGTTGAAACAGACTCATTTAAGTCAACAGTTCTTGTAGGGAAGTAAAAGATTTGACAGTCAATGGTTTACTTCTAAAGCAGAAAACAGGGGAACAGGGGGGACAGGACTGGTGGCGTGCTCGGGGGGAACTGCCCGGCCTCTCATTCGCCCCAGCTCCGGTCCGTAATGAAGAGTGTCGGTGCTCGAATCACACAAAAAACAAAATCCCTTATAGTTTTTGCCATCATTAATTTACATAAGATACACTCCCCCTGATATCTAATCACAATAAGTGCATACCCAGGGTTTTTTCTCTCTTGGGAGCGCCTCAGGTCACGGGCGGCACTCCCCGCTGCGGGGTCGGCCCCGTCTCCCGCCGGATCCTGCGGGGTAACAAAATAGATTCATCACACTCCTCATCCGTCCTCGCTTCCCCTCGTGTGACGCTAGATGAGTGAACGATGAAGTAGGTCCCCAAAGTGACAAGGGACGGGGCCGTTGATCTCGCTGCTTGGGCAGACAACTCTCTTGTGACAATCCTCTTTTCCCTATCTCTATCGCACGTGCGTCGTGTGGCCGGCCCAAACTTCCCCTCCAATCGGGAGATGTTGTTTACTTCCCCTGTATCCATTACAATCTTCTCCTCGGATTCTGAGGTGTACCTATACAGCATTTACTGGAGCAGTCGTGTCGTGCATCGTCCTTCGGCATCAGGTTTAGGTACACGTCTGCGACTGAGCAGCCTTTCCTCGCGGCGATGACCTTGATTCTGCGGGGACCCTCTCGACTACACCGTTGCCGACGGGACAGGCACCCTGAAACGCATATGCACGCCCCACTCCTGGCGAATGCAGAGAAAAATTTTCACGGAAAGCATGTCTTACCGTGAGCAGTTCTTCTGGAGCTCCCCGCTCAAAAAAAACCCCTCTAGCTGTTGAATGTGCTCGCACTTGTTTGAAGTCGAAAGGGGCGCCAGAGCGCAAACCCGTGAGGGCCCACGTATTAGAGATAAGAATCCTGCCCCCGTATGTGTTCCCATCCGACCCTTCCAAATTTTTTATCTACGCCCAGGCTTCTTTTCTCCGTCCAAAGGGGCCGGTCAATGGTTGACACTCGACAGTTTTACAACTGAATGTACCTCCCCCTGGTGACAGCAGAGTTAGGGTTCACGAATTAAAGGGGGCGCCAAAACGCCAGGGTGCCCCATAGTGTCGGCCTCTTTTAACAAGTCCCGATGCTCGCGTCGTCCATCCCATACACAGGCTGCGGAGGGGCAGTGGTCTTCAGCCCCCCCGCTTTGGCACGCGAGAAAGTGCGCTGCCTTGTTGCTTTTGATGGTACTAGAGACACTTGAAAGAAACCCCGCCCCCTTTTCAACTAGAGACGTCACCAGCCTTTCGCCGCGATTGAGCTCTCGCTTGCTGCTCTCGTCCTCAGTCTGCTTTTCCCCTGAGAGACTGTCTGAGTCCTCGAAAAACTGTTGAAAAATCAGTGTCCCCTCCACTTTTTTTGTTGCCGGCTGAGCGAGTTGACCCCTTTTACCCCGCGCGAGCCACATATTGATGTGAGGGGCTCATCCTTGCGGACCCCAGCTGGCGTCTTCTATAGCGCCCTCAGCCTCGATCACGACTCCAAGGGCCAGGGAGCTGGCGCCACCCACACTCTGGCTTTGCTTCCCTTTACGTCCCATCTTCCTCGAACGGGATCTTTTTTTCCTGACTTCATTGGCAGTCTCCCAAATATTGTTTAGCTGGTCTTTCGATAACCACCTCACCCCAACTCGATGTGAGATGGTTGATTTTCCTTTTAATAAAGCAACAGCAACTCTCAACCAAAACGAAACCCGGGGAAAGTGACCGAGGAGTCTGCCACGTAAAAAAAACCCGCCCGGGGGTGCAGTCGCAGGACTTCCCCCACCTTGTTATCGCGTTCCCAGTGCAGACTGCCTCGCCCCCCCCACACTCTCAAGCCCAACACTCGTGCACCGTCACGACACGTTCGGAGTCTTGCTTTTTCACCCGTAAGAGCGGGTGTTGTTCTACTCTGCTCGTCGTAAATCGTCCTCATTTTAAATAATATTCGTCAATGTGGGCCCCAAGTTCTTCCTTGAAAAGAGTCCTTTACGCACACACTTCAGAAACGCTTTCATTATTGCGTGCACGTTTAGACCAAAGCCCAAGGGGTCAACAAAACCTGCGCCCCCTTAAAACCAAATGATTGGGAAAGGCCAAGAGAGTGGTTATTCGATTGCAAATACGCTTTTTTTCCCAAATCAATCACTGACACATTAACACCTTTTTTACGCCACTCTCTCGCTTGTCTACACCCATTTAGCGCGGCCGTGAAAAGCGTCGCGTTGGTATTAAGTTCTCTAAAAAACCAGCCTGGGGCCCAACTTTTCCCTTTTTACGCTGGGTCATGCATCAAGGGGATCAGTCCTTTTAATGGCCCATGTAAATCCTTTTCTATACCTACCCAAACCCTCAGCGTCCACTTTTCTAATTCCCTTTTTATACACTATCTAGCTTTACGGGCACCGAATCTCCCCTATTTTTTCTGAGGACACCAGGCTCAACGCCCTGCGACCATTTCCACATGGCCGTCCACGGTTTGTTGCGGCATCATATCCACTGAAATCCTGTTCGTCAACACCAATCACTGTGGCGGCGGGCGCAGACGGGGTTATCCCCCTTCCCCAAACGCACAAGTCCTCCCGCTCACGGTGGGGGCCCCCCGTGCCAGTATGCCTTATCCGGATGAAGGGAATCCAGAAGAGTAAATCGACCACAAGCAATCCGTCGGCAGATGCTCCGTTCCTTAGATGAAAACGCACGATTCCCTGGCCCTGGGGGAATGCTCCTTACCACTACTGTAAGGACGCTGACGACCTCTTTCTTCCATGAACTGCAACATGATACATGGGCAAAGCATCGTGAACTTTTTTTTTTTTTTTTTTTTTTTTCCTATTTCTTTCTCTGAAGAGAGAAGCACGGGGTAAATATAAAGCCGTCAGAGTGTTCAGTATTATAAATAATTTAAAAGGGGGGAGGGGAGAGGAAACAAGGGGAGCGGCGTAGGTAAAAGGGGAGGAGGCAACGACACGTGCAGCCCGTACATAATCCGGGTCTGGGGGGGAGGGATCAGATGGCGATTGAGTGGTGCTGGGGAGTGGGGCAGGTAGTGCTCAAGGGGGTTTTTTGGGTCTGCGAAACAGGGAGGGGCAGGGGGCAGGGTCGTCACCAGTATTTGGGGGGAGCAATGAAGCCGAGCCTTAGTCGGACCCGCTGCGACTACAGGGGGAGGACCGGGGAAAAGGGGGAGGTAGGGGTTTGTTGGTGGCTGTGATGTACCATGTGGGGAGAAAGAGAGCCCTGCTCCATGCGTCGTTGAGAAGAAGTTGGAGGCCCGAAAAGCGCTCGGGTTTACAGAAGACTTTATCTGGGCGTGCTGGGGAGGAGGGGGGAAAAGGGAACTTCCGGCGCTGTGCTGGGGTCTGCGTGCTGCCTCGTCTGCTCGTTGGTTTCCAGATACCCGACATGGGTTGGCACCCAAATGAAGGAAAACTCTGAGTTTAGGCGTACTGTCAGGAGAGGGTGGTGGGTGGAAGAAGGAGTGGGCTTGTCTTTTAAAGTGGGTATTAAGGGGTGAAGGCAGAGAGTGGTCATGAAAAAGGTGAAATTTTCAGGGGCGGGTGACTCACAAGCTGGTAAAGGGCAGATAGCGGCCAAAGTTCCGCTTGGAATGAGAAGAATTGTCAGGAGACAAGTGATCGGGGAGAGCCCCACTGACAAAGGGGGAACCAGACTTGCTATTTTCACCAGCAAAACCATAGTGAAGTAAGACGGGTGGCGGCAGTAAAAGGGGGCCGATTGGGGCTAGACCTCCTGCGGGAGAGGGCGGGGTTTTGTTGTTTTGGGGGGTGCGAGAGGGAGAGCCCGGGAAAGGGTCTTGGGGGGCCCAAAGGGAGGCGCAAAAAAGGGTCTGGGACGGCCGACCCGGATCAAAACGGACCAAGTCAGCCACCCCAAGCGCTCGTGCACATCGCAATGGCGTGTTCTGAGCTCATCTGAGGATCTATTTACCAAAGAGCCCACACCCTACCCCTTGACGCTCAAGCAGACAGGCTCTCTGCTATCATCCTTCAAGCAGCCCACCCTTTTCCATTCCTGTCAGCAAACCCCCCCTGCCCGCCCTAAAGGACCGTTGTCTACTGTCCAGGCTTAAGGAACTCAACCACCGTGTTAAAGCCGCTCGCAAACAGTTCCGTGCCCCCTTCCCTTCCACCGCAGCTACCTCCAAAGCGTTGTTCCCAGCCCGGGGTCAGACCCGCCTCCGAGCGGCTCTCCTCCCCTGGTGCCGGGTATCTCTTCCCACAACCCCGGTGTAGTGGAGACGCGTTTGGGCCATGTTCCCCCTCTGGGCCTCCTCCCCTGCCCACTCATCCTCTCCAACTGAGGAAGGGCCAAAGACTGGCCGAAATTTTTGCTCCCGCACTTCCCCCGCCACTCTTTCCCTTTCGAGACCCGGCATATGAAAAGTTCTTGCTGGTTCCCGCAGCCCCCATTCACGCTGGCCCGCGCAGAAAAAGGGGATCTGATGCGCCTTCACCACAGATGATTTTGACTGGGGCTTGCATAACCGGGCCAGACCCCGGGCTCCCGGATCCGACCAGCACCTACTCTATGCTCATCACCTCGCCTCAAGGGCAAGACTGCCCCCTTGCACTCTTAAACCTCTCCTTTCCCACTGGAACTTTGCCTGCTTCCGGGAAAACGCCACCATCCACCAAATCCCCAAGCCCAAAGACCCGGGACCCATGAGACCGTTTTCTTACTCAGTGCCCCTCAAAGACCTGGGCGCCGGGTTTTCTGGTGCTCTGAAGGGGCGATTGGCGAGCTCCACCCCCTTTTTGCTTCCAGGGGAACAGGAGTACAACTACCTGCCTGATGTCCCTTCTTTGGGCCCTCTTCCCGGGCAGGGGCCCTTTTTATATTTTTTGACCTCGAGAAGGCCTTTGAACTAGCAAATCCTCTGTCATCCCGGAAAAATCTCGCCATGAAAGGGAGTGCGGGCTGCCTTTTTAAAAGGGTCTCTGATTTTCCCCACAGATCGCCAGCCCGGTTGGGTTTCAAAGGAAAGGGTCTCAACACCCGCCCCCAGCCTGGCACTCCCCAAGGCGCTGTCTTAGCCCTTTCCTATTCAATCCTCCTGGGAAAGGGGGGTTTCACCCCTACTATGAGAGAGGGTTTAGTTTTTGCTATGCTGACGACTTTGGCCTGTTTTTCCTGGACGTGGGGCCAACCTCAAAAGATAAAGCCCCGCTTAGACTGCCTCCAACAACGCTGCACTCTCTGGGGCTCAAACTCAACCCGGGGCAAAACTCGCTATATGACCTTTGGCCAACCCCCCCTCCCCAGCCCCTCCCGCTCGGTCTCATGTCCTACAGTACGCCCCCACAATCAAAACCTTGGCATTTGGGTCGATCGAAATTTTCCCTTCAAAACACTGTCCGCTATTTTTCGAGAACGGTCAAAGCACGCACCGGGGCCTTTTTTTTTTTCTCCCGCGGCTGCAACGGTGCGCCCTGCAACATCACCCGCCTCTTTTACATGGGCCCCTTCGTTCTTTTAAACGATTACGGTGCCCCCCCCTTTCCGGCCTCTCGGTTTTGAAACTCTTTCAGCCCTAGGGTTGGCTAAGAAGGATGAAATTTGGGGGGCCATCCTAAAATGCTCCTCGTTGGAAAACCGCATCGTCCCCCCATGCTGGGCAGAATGGGGACTCCCCCCCATCAAACACGCATCTCCCGCTAGAGCAGAAACTAGCTTGGCTAGGTCCTCAAGACCCCCCCCAACTCCACTCTTGCGGGCCCCCCTTCGCCAGGGGCTTCCGCATCCTCCGAAAAAACCCCCCCATAAACGACGGGGTCCACGCCATCGTGAATTTTCCCGGGGCCCAAACCAAAACGCTGTCGTCAGAACCCCAATTCGCCCACAGCCCTGCAGTTGGTAGCGCCTTTTTTATGGCTAAACGAAGAGGAAGTTGACGCTGCCACCTCCCCTCCTTTCTTTTTCCCGGGGCCTGGGTGTAACGTGCCCAGGGGGCACTCCTGCCCAGCCCTTCGCCGGCCCCTGCGTTTTTGGGGGTTTAGAAACCCGACGGCGCAGCAAAACAGTCTCGGGCAAAGTGTTTTCGGTCCTTACACTCTTTAGCAGCTTTTGACTCAAAACGCTCTCTGCTGCCCCCCCCCGCCTCCCGACTCACGGGCCCCCTAAGCACGCTCCACGGCCCAAGGGGGGGTAGTCCCCTTTGGGAAACTCCCCTTTGCCCGTTTTGGACTGACCCAAGCCCAAAGTGTTTCCCATGCGTGATCCCCCCCGAGTAGTTGAGGACGTTCTCCGGGACCCCACCCACAAAACCACAAGCAAAGTCCTTTGTCAGTAAAGCCCCCAAAAAAAGTTTCCCAGTCGTCGTAGCCTCCCAGAACACGGGGAAAATTCCCCCCATTGCGTAGCTTCCTGCCAGCAAACTGCTCTTTGGGCCCCCATAAAAGGGTGGGCTCAAAAACGCGCCACAAGTGCCTCCTTCACCTTTTTTAACTTTTCTTGTCTCTTAAAGGCCCAGCTGCAAGTTGACGGGCAAAGGCACCCCCAGTAAGACGTAGAGGAAGGGCACTTGCCACGTAATCAACCCTCTTATTTTGGGCAGACGAGTTCAAGTTTTTCCCAGCCACTGGGCCCACGGGTTTCCCTTTCGGACCCCGTCGTTTGGGGGATCAATTGGGAAGACAAAGTAGCTCGCACGTTCCCGACAGGGTTTTCGATAGCTTGTAGGTGAAGAAAAAGATTTGAAAAGTTCAATTTTTTTTACTTCAAAAGCAGAACACAGGGAACAGGAGAACGGGGACTGGTGGCGTGCTCGGGGGGGAACTGCGGGCCTCTCTTCCCCCGCCCCCCTCAGCCCCTGCTCCGAAACATGAAGCATTTTTGGGTTTGACTCGAATAAACAAAACCCAAAACAAAATATCTTTAATAGTTGCACTTTCATTAATTTACATAAGTTTACATTTCCCCTTCAAAATGCCTTTGGGCCCTAATGTGTCTACTAAAAACCGCCATGATCCCAAAATTTTAATATACGATCAGGGGTTTTCAGCTCTTCACAGTGGACAGCATACAGAGCCCCGCCGCACATCGTCGCTAAAAGAGGTCTGGCCCTTTAGTCGGGAATAACACCCCAGCTGACTGTATTGAACCGCCTTTGGGGGGGGTGATAACCCCCCGCAAAAGGAAATCATATATATGATACAAATGGGAAAACCTTTTAAAATCATAAAGGTTTACGTAACGGATAACATGCTTGACTTCAGCCATTTATATAAAACCTCGCTGTTTTTTTTCCCCAAAGGGCCTTTTTGATGGGTGATCTAAATGCCAAACCTTAAAAGCTGGGAATAAATGCCTCGGGGCGCTCCAACAATAAGGGGAAAAAAGGGCTTGTCTTTTCATGGAAAAACCCAACCAAGATTTTCTAAATATTCTAAAATGGCCCTTTAGAAACACATTTTACGGGGGAACAAGTTTTGATTAATATCTGTCTGATAAAAGGGCCCCTGCACTGAGCCCCTCACTGGGGGGTTTGGGTTTGACATTTGCATCCAAACCATTTTGGGTGGGGGTAGGGGAAGACCCCTCCCCTTTGATACAAAAAGGAGACACAGTATGCCCAAAAAGGACTGTGTGTTCGAAAAAACCATAAAACGCATTAGGGAACAAAGGGAATAATTGGTTAAACATTACACCGCCCCCATGGGACAAAAGAGTTCAATACAGACTAATACACCAACTGGAGAGAAAAAATTAATTGACAGTAAAGGCAGGGAAAAGGGGAAACCCACAATGAGTGAAATGAAGAATGGTAAACAGGGGATGAACCGGGTTCAGCGGTTTTGCAGACAATACAAAAAAAAAAAATAAGCATCAAGGGCCCAAAAAAAACCCCCACTCAAAATAACCTGACGATACCAAAAGGGGATGGGGCATAAAGTGCAAGATGTAAAAAAGAAAGAAGAGAAAAAAGTGGAGCCCTTTTCTAAAATCCAGGGATCACAGAACCCCAATTGCAAAGGTGTAAAGGAAGATAAAAATCGTAAAAGGGGAAGGGAAAGCACCCATCCCCCCTTCCACCCAACCCAAAAAAAGAAGAGCAACGAACTAATGCAGGAGGGGGCGGACCCCTCCAGCTATGACGGCCCTCCCCCCTTAAGGGCAAGTGCTCTTGCCACCAAACCCCGGGAATCGTATTGGGAAGTTTGAAGCAGCTTTACTCGCCCCTAATGCCCTCCGATAACATTTCCCATCACCGAAGGGGGAGCTCGTCCCCGGACCCGGAAAAGGCAAGCTCTAGTGCACCCGGCATGGATGGTGTCACCTACATGGTATTCGCTTCCTTAGACGATTTTATGGCAATCCTGTTTTTGCGATCTACAACATGATTGGAGCGGGGGGGGGCGCCCCCCAACACCCTGGAAAAAAACTTTATTGCCCTATTTTCCCCAAAACCCGGAACCCAGGGGGCCTTTAGACCCAAAATCTCTCAACCCCTTGTCTGTGCAAATGCTTTGAAAAAATATCCTTAAACTCTCTATATAGTATCAAACCCCAGCTCTCCAGGTTTTGTATGGATTTTTCCTGGTAGGAGCACCCCAAAAAACTTCAAGAGTCCCCTTTCTGGCATAAAGGCAAAGATTTAAAGTTTTTATTGATTTTAAGGGGGCCTTTGATAGAGCTAAAACCCCGTGTCCTCTTACCCCCCCCATCTAAAATAACCTCGGGGGCCATCATCAGGAAAAAGTACAAACTCCTAACAGAAGCCAGTCGAGCCTACTTTGAGGGGGCTACTCCAAGTGGGGGCACATGGAAAATTTGGAAAACCACGGGGGGGTGTTCTCTAAACCAAAGCTCTTTAACGCATTATGAATTCTTGCTTCTTTCAAAATTTTATGGGGGGTTTTTTTTTTTTATTTAGCTGATGACATAGTGCTAAAAAGCTTACTCCCCAAAAACACTAAAAAAGGTTTGCAAAAAATGGGGAGATTGTGGGAATCCATCGGGCCCCATCCTATCAACCCGAAAAAAAGCAAAGGGGCGTTATAAAAGGCATCGGGATAAAGCTTCCTTAAAAATACAAGGGAAAATTCGAAGAAGTCTCCACCCACAAGTATATGGGTGTCCTTTTGGGGATTGCAACAAAGACAAACGAAGTCAAACCCGACTGAAGGGCCCTCTGTCCGCCCCGACTACGTTTTTTTAAAGGGAAAGGTTTTCATGGGGAGACGTGGGGTCGTCTGTCCCCCCCCTTAAGAGGGTATATGTTTCCTTAATCAGATCAGTTTTTAGACTACCCTCTAGGGACCCTAACCCCGTCTTAATAAAGGAAAATTAAAGCACTTGAAGTATTTTAAAATACAGCAATTAGGATAATTTTAGGGTGCCCAAGGGCAACACAGCGGTAGTGCAAGACACGAAGGGTGGATTTCCACCTCCACACATAGAGTACAGCAAATGGGAGCCCTTTCCAAAAATTTTAATGAGATCACTAAAAAATTAAAATGATGGTCGTTATATGAGGCTCTTTTTTAATCCCAAGTGGAAAAAAAAGTGAAATGTTTTGGGGTCTCATCATCAGGGAAATTTCCCCATTCATTTAATTTTGATAAATACATGGATGAAGGGGGGGGCACAAACCAGTTGATCTCCCCCCCCGGAACCGCCCCTTTTCAAGGGGTCCCCATTTTTACCATCCAAGGGTTTAAAAAGTGTAATGACCATGTGAGCTGATGAGGGAGGGGCTTTTTAGTAGGCCTTGGGAAAGCCCTCCCTGAGGGGCCCAAAATTTTCCCGTACACCGACGGGGCTTTCATGAGCGGGGGGTGCGGGCGCCGGGGTCGGTACTCAAAGGGAAAAAAAGCCCGGGGTTAACACCCCGGGGGGCTTTAAACATTCCGAATGTTGATGGCTGCCCTCGACCCAAAAGGGGGCTTCCCCGGGATAGGCGGTCTCGGGAGCAGTCAAGCGGGGGGCCGGAGACTCATCATTGGGCCCCTGACAGCACGACTGGGCCCACAGCGATAGCTCCAAAGGGAAAATTCTTCACAAACCCTCCTCGTGAACAGAATTTTAAACTTGTTTTATAAGATAACGTGTCAGGGCAGGGGCTGTGAAAATTTATATGGTCCCCCATCACACTTTTGGATAGCGGGGAACGAGCGGGGCAGATGAACTCGCCAAAAAGTGTAAGTCTAAGGGTGGGGGTTTTGGGGGTTTCCCCTCCCTCTGTCCCCCTTTGGGCCCTCTAAAAAAGAAGGGGGGCGAAAAAGGAAACGTACAATAAGAGAAATATGACAGCATGCTCGGTCGTCTGGGTTTTTCTCACTTTCATATATGGATTAACAAAAAAAGGGGGTCCAAAACCCCCCTTAAAATTTCAAAGGACTAAATTTCTAGCGCCAGCAGGTGTGTTATATTTGGCTAAGGCTAGGGTATAAGTACAGTGGGACTTTTGGGAGGTATCTGGGGGAAATTTTGACAAAAATCAATATGAAAAAAAGGACCTTTTGTAAAACAGAAAAAAAGCCACCCCTCCGCCATTAGTTTAAAGGAAAGTAAAAAAAATTTCCTTTTTTTTGAGGGAGCTGTGGCCAATGCCCCCCTATGCTGGGCTTTCGCCCTATTTCTACAAACCCTGTAATTTTTTTCCCAAATCAAAAAAAAGTCCCCCCAAACTTTGCCAATGCCTCATTAAAGACTTAAAAAATAAATTAAAAAAATATATATGTAACATTTTAAAATAGCCTTTTTATATGCATATCTAAAAGTAAATTAAAAAAAAGTTTAAAAAATTAAATTCATTAATCATGGCAATCCTTCCCATGCAACCTGCATGGGGGGGTTTCGCCCCTTTTTCTTTTTTCCCTTTAAATTTATATGTATTATTATAATGTGTACATTTTTCACAATAAACGTTTTCATTTTTTTTTTTTTTGGGGGTCTCTCCCCGGGCCCCCCTCTCTTCCTTTTCTCTCTCTCTCTCCTTCTCTCTCTCTCTCTCTCTTCTCACCCCCCTTCTCTCTCCCCTCTCAAACATTGGGGACATTCAATTTTTATAACATTAAATGAATAAATGTATAAAAGGGAAGAAACAAACTCAATTTTAGCAAAAAAAAGGGCTTTAAAAAAATTTAAGCATAAAGCCAAAGACCAGGCTGGGAGATTTAAATACTACATTTCTATTTTAAAAACGGATTTTAAAAACATTTGTGTATTAGAACTGGGATGTATAAATACAGTTTTGTTTTTACGTAATTTAAAAATTTTTAAATATTTAAATACTTTTTAAAGAGTATTTTAAAAACATTGATTTAAATACTCCCCCAAAATTTAAAAAAGTAAATACTTTTTTTTCAGTAAAATTTGGGGCCCTAAAACCCCCCCAACTATCTGGCAAAACCCCGATGTTTTCAAATGAACCCGTTTTCCAATTTCAAAGGAAAAATTTTCCCTTTTTTTAAGGAAAAAATTTGGCCCGAGAAAAAAAATTTTAATGAAACGCAAATCTAAGGGAAATTTCCCAAGGAAAATCCAGTTTTTAAAGGACATTTTTAGAGTATGTGATTAAATTAAAAAAAGCAAAGGGGAGCTGAAAAACCATTTTATTTGCCTTTGACAAAATGTCAAAGGAACATATGGATCGGTGCTAATTTCTTATCATATTCATATCTACAGTATGTACCGCAGCAAGGATAATGGAGACTGGGGAGGAGGGAGGTGGAGCAAAGGTGGGTGGCGACGGGCTGGCGGGAGGCACTTTACCCAAGTGCATACGCGTTTGCTGCAGCCGTGTGTGAGTTGCCGGGTAGTGAAATAATGCTATTTTTCTAGTGTTCGTTCATATCCGTCATTAATTGTCCTGCACACATGCATATCACTTATCTACCTTACATATATATGTAATTAACTAACCTACACATGCACAGCCTTATTCACTGTCATCAAGTAAACAATTAAAATATAAAATGCTATTTTTAGCCATACGGAAGACAAATTACACACTTTCAAAATAGTCTTGCATAGAAAAACTTTTTCTTATATGGTGAAGGGTTCTTAGCTTTCTTTAACTTTTGCATTAGGTAAAACTTTTAGAAAAAGGTTTTGGATACAACCAAACGGAAACCAAAAATATATCACTTATTTTTATATGATAAAAGCTAAGTTAGGTTACGTTAGGTTTGGTTAGGTTAGATTAAGTTTATGTTTAGGTTGGTTAATTAATGACAGATATGAACGAACACTATTTCACTACCTGCAACTCACCTTTGGCCGCACCAAACACGTATGCACTTGGGAAAAGTGCTGGTGGGAGCCGCGGGACAGCGGGGTAGAGCTAGCCTAATGACAAGTTCAGTTCCTGTCCTGCTGTCTGATAAACACCGTTAGACAGTCTGATAAACACCGATCATTTATATATCAGCATTTTATATGGTTAATCATGAAATACATGTTAAAATTTTTTGTGTATTTAAAATGTATTTACAAATGTATTTAAATACAATTGATGTATTTAGTATTGAAATTCATTCGTAAAATGTATTTAGTATTTGGTATTTAGATACATTTCTCCCATGTATTTAGTATTAAAATATATAAATACATTCAATGTATTTAGGTGCCAGCTCTGGCAATGACTGCATCGAAAGGTTGAATGCTATTGTGGATTGAGACCAAAATGTACCATTGAGGTGTAAGACATTGATGTGTTCTAGATAAGATGCAGTTTACTGCAAAACATGATTTACGATGTCTTTCTGCAGAGGTGCTGCTTGATAAGAGATTAAAGGCATTTATGTGAATGATCCTGAAGAGACGGAGATGCATTGTGACAAGATCGATTATTACGTATCATAACGACAACTTGTTAAACTTGAAGCCTGTAAAAGATGTCTAGGCCCAGTGTTAACCAGATGCGAAGCCTGTAAGAGGTGTCTATGGGCCCTGTTTTACCCATGACATGCAGTTCCATGTTTCCAATGTTCAGTTTCCAATTCGCATGCTTCCCCTCCACGGGGAGGTGGTAGCTGAATGGTTAGCGTCTCCGACTGGCGTTCTCTGTGACCCGAGTTCGATCCCCGAAGAAACCAAAACCTTTCTGCACCGTCGAGTGGCTTAAGAACACCCACATGCCCTGCCCATCAACTCTACTTTCGATTGCGAGTGCATCGGAGGACACAGGGGGGCGGCATGAGCCTCTAATCACAGGCCCTCACTATAAAAAACCTGCCTGCGCCACCACGGGCGAGGACCAGCCATCAGAGCCTCAAGTGAACCTCCAGAGCCTACCATCCGAGCTCTGGTCACCACTGGCTATAGGCACAAATGTAAAAAAAAAAAAAAAAAAAAAAAAAAAAAAAAAAAAAAAAAAAAAGTTCCGCAATCAGAGCTGGGCAGTATTTAAATACATTTGTATTTAAATACATTTGTGTATTTAAAAATGTATTTATAAATACATTGGTTGTCATGTATTTAAATACAGTACTTAAATACATTTATGAGTATTTAAATACATTGTATTTAAATACTTATAATATAAAAATGTAAATACTTTTTTTAGTTAATTTGGCCATAAACCCGCCCAACTATCTGGCAACCCTGATGTTACAGTGAACCAGGGTTTCCACTTGCAAGGAAATTTCCTGATATGAAGGAATTTTGACATGAGAAGGAAATTTCTAAGGAAACCCAAATCTAAGGAAATCCTAAGGAAATCCATTTTTTCGGACATGTTAAAGTTGTGTGTATTTTAAAATGTATTTAAATACATTGATGTATTTAGTATTTAGTATTTTAAATCCCATGCGTAAAATGTATTTAGTATTTAAATACATTTCTCCCATGTATTTAGTATTTAAAGTATTTAAATACATTCAATGTATTTAGTGCCCAGCTTTGTCCGCAAGTATGTACATGTTACAAACCTTTCTTTCTTGTGTATTTATGTTCAATACAGACGAATATAATGAGTAAAAAAATGTTTTCTTGCAGTTTATTCGTTGTAACTTTGATATTTATACAGTCTTTAGTATTCTTACATTCTAATGGTCATGGTAGTTCTCATATCGACATATGCAGTCTAAAGGCATGTCCAGACGAGCGGGCCTGATCGGCGGCATACCCACAGTCTAATACCAGTCATCGGGCACACTTGACGGTCAAACCATCGAAATTCCCGATCTCCCGTTAAGCGAAATCAGCAGGCGGTGCCCGGTGGCTTGAGGAGCTACGACGCTGCCAAACACAAGTTAAAATTGGGGATCCATAGAAAGGGTTGCCTCCTATTATCACTTCGTTGTAACACCACGGTTCACATTAGGAACTTTATACACACAGCAATAATTATGCTACACAATATCTTCTTCGCAGTAGTACTGGGCACCATGTTTATCGTATCGCACTCTACAATCTACTGGCATTGCCGTGCACGCCCACCTATTCATCGTCTCTGCCGTGTGGACAACATTCACGGGTGTGCCGGCAGAATCTGTCCGCCGACTGCGCTGCCTGCCGGGCACGCCTGCTCGACTGGACATGCCTTTACAGTTACAAGTGATCATGCTTAAACTAACTTTCTAGTTAATAAAATAATCGTGTAAATCGGTCATGAAAGAAGTTATTCACTTTCGAAATAACTCATAACAAATACATCAACCTGGCGAAGGTGATCAATTTTTCTACAATCAAATAACAATGAAATAGAAGAAGAGACATTCCCTTTGGACGGTACAATCCCCTCTACAAATATTTCAGGTAATGAACATCGAATTTTGTCATCTTGGGGTGACCAGCTGTTGTTATATTAATAAAATTAATAAAGATTAACTTAGATCTTTGGCTTCGACGAGGAAGTCAGGTGATCTTACAAATATCTAGGTTTGAAATTACTAACGAATCAAGGAATAACAAGGAAAAAAAGATTTAATCTAAAATTATATGCATGCAATCATAAACATCAGGCGGGCACATAACATCTGGCTGTCCACAGACAGTCTTCCTGGTTTTGGTCTTGGTGCTCAGCCCAGAGGTTTTCAACACATCTTCAAAGGGTGGAGGGGGAGTGTCAATATTTCTTCCTCCAGCTATAAAACCCTTTAAAGTAACGGGGGACACAGGAGTCAGGGACACTGTGCGACCTTTCCCCGCACTATTTCCCGCCAGGTCCACCTTCCCAACAGAACAGAACAATAAAATAGAAATAATAGAGAGTGGAAGATGGGATAGGAGGTAAGTAGTAGGGGGGGTGAAGAAAGGTTACTATGCTGGGTAAGATATCCCTTTCAGATTCCTGCGTTCCATTGTTTGAAGTAGTCCCTAACCACATTCCCAGAGGACTCAATAAGTAATGACCTTGAGAGGGAAGAGATCAACGGCCACGCTGATATTGCACTTCTCCTACACGGACACCAAATATGATGACGCGAACAGACGTTTTCAAAATGCCATCTGAGTGTACTACATGCATCTGGGTCTGTATGCAAAGTGTGTGTAAACAAAATCCTCTCTGTGTTAACCTCTTCATCTTTTTATCGAGTATGAGGAGATGCTCTTCATCTTTCTGCACGTGGATATGACCATGAACGATCACGATTGTATCAATGGGATGAACTTTATTGAGTGTGTGGGGTGTGGTGTTTGGGGTGTGTGTGTGTGTGTGTGTGTTTTGTGTGTGTGTGTGTGGTGGTGTGTGTGTGGGTGTGTGGTGTGTGTGTGTGAAAAAAAGAGAGAGAGAGAAGAGAGAGAGAAGAAGAGAGAGAGAGAGAGAGAGAGAGAGAGAGAGAGAGAAAAGAGAGGGGAGAGGGGAGGGGAGAGGAGAGAGAGAGGAGAGAGAGAGAATGGTTGCCATTCCACCACCCAGCGAGAATCTTGGAGTGTCTGATTATCTCATCCAGCTGAGAGATGAAGCACCCCATCGAACCTTCTGGGATACTGGTATCAGGTAAGCTCCTATGTGTGTGTGTGTATTTTTTTGGGGTGGTGGTGTGTGTGTTTTTGTGTGTGTGTGTGTTGTTTTGGTAAGTTTGGTGCTGTGTTTTTGGGGTTTGTGTTGTGGGAAAATTCCCCACCCCAACCCTTTGGGGGGTTGCCACGCCCCCCAACCTGACCC
>JACEEZ010003546.1:0-71349 GCA_016584305.1 Chionoecetes opilio | reverse complement strand
AAGAGGTTATTTATTGTGGCTATAACGGAATTGCAAGCGTGTTTCATAGTTTCTGTAACTGTTAGCGTTATGTATATATACAAGTTGTTTTACTATCATAATTGCTATAAACCCTTAAAAGTAGTGTTTTCAATACTTTAGGCCTGTTATCAGTGAACGATAGCGGTATCCTACAAATTGAAGTATAAAAATCCTCTTTTTGAATAATTTGCCACTATAAGTAGGCATACATTAAATTAGCTATTAAATAGAAGAGTAAGAGGTTTTTATTGTTATATAACGGTATAGTGCAAACAGCGTTTTCATAGTTTCTTGTAAAACTGTAGCGTTATTGTATATATACAAATATGTTTGTTTTACTTATCATATTGCTATAAAACCCATAAAAGTAGTGTTTTCAATGATTTTAGCTAGTTATCAGTGAAGAGTGGTTTTTTTCTACAAATTGAAGTATATTTCTTAATCTGTAGCTAAATAGCTTTTTATATTTGCTACAACTATATTTTACAAATTAATAGCTAAAAATATGTATTTTTCATGATAATTAGATATCCATGTTATCTTAAAAACAATGTTTTTTCAAGTATTTTAATGTATTTGAAAGCCTAAAAAATGTGGAAATTTGACATTATTCAGCACTTTTACACAACTATATTTTACAATATTATGAGCTTAAATATGTATTTTTAATGAAAATTTGTATCAAATTTAATCTTGAAACACGTTGTTTCAGGTGTTTTAATGTATGTTTGAAGGCTAAAAAAGGTCGAAATTGACATTCATCGCCCTTTTGATGAGAAATTCACAAAATTTTGTGTATTATAGTTGTTTTCGTTAGAAATTGCTATTCAAACTACTGTTAGCTTATAAAGGAGTTTGAGGACTCTATATTGTGATACAATTGTAATATTACACGTGTTTTGATTGTTGTCTTGTTCATTGTAGTGTTAATCATTCAATAGAAGGAAATTTACCTAGGAGAATGCTTTATACCCTCAAAAATGGGTTCTTTTCAATGATTTAGTGCTAGTTATCGGTGCTATATAGCAGTTTCCTACAAATGATGTATACAATGCTTTTTTTAGATTAATTTGCACCTATAATTATTTTCATACATTCAAACGCTAATAAAATAGAAGAGAAGAGGTTATTTATTGTGATATTAACAGTAATGATTGCAAGCTTTTTCATAGTTTCTTGTAAACTGTAGAGTTATTGGTATGATATACAAGTAGTTTTACTATCCTATTGCTTATAAAACCATAAAATGTTAGTGTTTCCATGATTATTAGCGATCTACGGTGATCTATAGCTGTTCCTCATATTGAGTAGTAAAATAATCTTTAGATTAAATTTGCACCTATTAATGTAGCATTACATTACATAAGGCTATTAAAAGAACGAGTACGAGGTTATTTTTTGTGATATAACGGTATATTGCAAGCGTTTTTCATAGTTTCTTGTAAACTGTACGTTATTGTATATATACAAGTAGTTTTACTTATCATATTGCCATAAACCTTAAAATGTAGTGTTTCAATGATATTAGCTATTTATCGGTGATATATAGCTGTTTTCCTACAAATTGAAGTATAAAATCCTCTTTTTAGAATAATTTGCATCTATAAGTAGCTTACATTACATTAAGCTATTAAATAGAAGAGTAAGAGGTTATTTATTGTGATATAACGGTATATTGCAAGCGTTTTCATAGTTTCTTGTAAACTGTAGCGTTATTGTAATATACAAGTAGTTTTACTTTTTATATTTTTTTTTATAAATCCATTAAAAAATAGTGGTTTTTAAGGGTATTAGATTTATCGGGGATTTTATAGCGTTTTCCTACAAATTGAAGTATACCCAAACCTTTTTTTTGAATAATTTTTCAAATATTTAAATAGCTTTTTCCCTAAAAAAAGATAAAAAAAAAAAGTAAAAGGTTATTTATTGTGGTATAAAGGTTATATTGCAAGCGTTTTTTATAGTTTCTTTTTAAACTGTTTTCGTTTTTGTATAATACAAGTAGCTTTACTTTCATATTTCTATAAACCCCTAAAATGTAGGTTTTCAAAAGATATTAGCTATTTTTCGGTTTATATATATCGGTTTTTTTCCCACAAATTGAAAATAACAATCCCTTTTTTTGAATAATTTTCACCATTAAGTAAGGGTTCATTACATTTAAATAATAAATAGAAGAGAAGAGGTTATTTTTTTGTGAATAACGGTATTATTGCAAAGGGGTTTTTCATAGTTTTTGTAAAAATGTGCGTTATTTTAATATACAAGGAGTTTTACTTATCAAAATTTCTATAAACCCAAAAAAGTAGTGTTTTTAAGATATTTGGGTATTTATCGGTGATATTTTAAACTGTTCCCACAAATTGAAGTATAAAAAACCCTTTTTTAAAAATAATTTTCACCTATAAGTAGTTACATTACATTAAGATATTTAAATTTAAAAAAGGGAAGAGGTTATTATTGTGATTTTAAAAGGGATATTGAAGCGTTTTTTATAGTTTTTTAAAAAATATAGCGTTTTGGGAAAATATACAAGGAGTTTTACTTATTATATTTATAAACCCAAAAAAATGTTTTTGTGTTTTAATGATTTTAGCTAGTTTTTGTGAAAATTAAAGCGTTTTCCCACAAATTTAAAATATAAAATCCATTTTTAGAATAATTTTCACTTATAAGTAGCTAAAATTTCATTAAAACTATTTTAAAAAGGGAAAAGGAAGAGGTTTTTTATTTTGATATAACCTTTTATTTCAAACGTTTTTTATAGTTTCTTTTAAACCGTAGGTTTTGTATTTTTACAAGTAATTTTTTCTTTTTCATATTGCTATAAAAAACCAAAAAAATGTTTGTGTTTTCAAAATATTAGCCCATTTATTCCCCGGGGATTTTAAAAGCTGTTTTCCTTTCAAATTTAAGTATAAAATTTTTTCCTTTTTTTTTGAATAATTTGCACCCCATAAGTACTTACATTAAAAATTTAAAATATTAAAAGAAAAGGAAGGGTTATTTTTTGTGAATAACGGTTTTATTGCCAAACGTTTTTCATAGTTTTTGTTAAAATGTTTGCGTTTTTTGTAATATACAATTTGTTTTACCCTTAAACATATTGTATAAAAACCCCTAAAAAAGTAGTGTTTTTAGTGATATTTGCTATTTACCCGGGGATAAAATAGCTGTTTTCCTAAAAAATTTATGTATACAATCCTTTTTTTTTAAAAATTTGCACCCCAAAAGAGCTTACATTACATTAAGCTAATAAAAAGAAAATAAGGGTTAAATTTTTTGTGATTTTAAACGGTATTTGCAAGCGTTTTTTCATAGTTCTTGTAAAATGTAGCGTTATTGTATAATACAAGTAGGGTTTTAATTATTTATATTGCTTTTAAACCCAAAAAAAAGTAGGGGTTTTTAATGATATTTGCTAAATTTTTCGGTGAATATAGGGGTTTTTTTCCTACAAATTGAAGTATAAAAAACCCCTTTTAAGAAAAATTTGCCCCCCTATAAGTAGCTTAAAATTACATTTAAAATATTAAATAAAAAAGTAAGAGGGTTTTTTATTGTGATATAACGGTATATTTTCAAGCGTTTTTTTATATTTCTTCTAAATATAGCGATATTGTATAAAATACAAGTAGTTTTAATTATTATATGCTATAAACCCAAAAAAAAATGTAGGTTTCAATGATTTTGCTAGTTATCCCGTGATATATAGCGTTTTCCTACAAATTAAAGTATTTCAATCCTTTTTTTAGAATAATTTTTCCCCCCTTAAATAGCTTAAAAATTACCCGAAGGTTTAAATAAAGAGTAAAGGGTTATTTATTTTGGGTAAACGGTATATTGGGAAGCGTTTTCATAGTTTTTTTTAAAACTTTAGGTTTTTGTATATATACCCCAAATTCTTTACTTTCAAAATTGGTAAAAAAACCCCTAAAATGTGGGGTTTTTTAATATATTTGCTATTTATCCCCCCCCGGGGATATATAGCTATTTTCCTACCAAAAATTTAGGTTTTTAAAATCCTTTTTTAGAAATTTAAATTTTCACCTATAAGTGCTTTCCTTAAAATTTAAACTTTTTAAATAAAAAAGGAAGAGGTTTTATTGTGATTTTAACGGTATATTGCAAGCGTTTTTAAAAGTTTCTTTTAAACTGTAGCGTTAAATTTTATATATACAAGTAGTTTTTCTGATTCCAATTTTTGCTATAAAACCATAAAAAAGTAGTGTTTTTAATATATTAGCTACCTTTTTTGGGATTTTATAGCTGTTTTTCCCGCAAATGAAGGATACCCAAACCTTTTTTTGAAAAAATTTGCAAATATAAGTAGCTTACATTACATTAAACTAATAAATTTGAAAAGTAAAGAGGTTTTTTATTTTTGTATAACGGTTTTTTGCCCAAACGTTTTTCATTTGTTTCTTTAAAACTGTAGGTTTTTTATATATACAAGTAGCTTTAAATTATAAAATTGCTTTTAAACCCCTAGAAAAGGTTTTGGTTTTTTTTCCCAAAGATATTAGCTAATTTATCGGTGATATATAGCTGTTTTCCTACAAATTGAAGTATAAAAATTTTTTTTTTAGGGAAATTTTTTTGCACCCATAAAATAGCTTACATTTCATTAAAACTTTTTTAAAAAGAAGAGTAGGAGGTTTTTTATTGTGATATAAAAGGTATAGGGAAAACATTTTTAAAAAGTTTTTGTTAAAATGTAGCGGTTTTTTTTGTATATATACAAGTACTTTTACTTTTATAAATTTTATAAACCCCCAAAATGTAGTGTTTTCAAAGATATTAGGTATTTATCGGTGATATATGCTGTTTTCCTACAAAAATTTAAAAATCAATCCTTTTTTTTGAAAAATTTGCACCTTTTAAGTAGCTTAAAATTACAAATTTAAACTAATAAATAGAAGAGTAAGAGGTTATTTTTTGTGATATTTAACCCGGGATATTGCAAGCGTTTTTTTATAGTTTTTTGTAAAATGTAGCGGGATTTTTATATACAAGTTGGTTTTTTTACAATATTTGGGTTTAAAAAAATTTAAAAAGTAGTGTTTTCAATGATATTAGCTATTTTTCGGTGATATATAGCTGTTTTCCTACAAATTTAAGTAAAAAATCCTCTCTTTAGGGAAAAAATTTGCACCCATAAGTAGCTTAACCCTTACATTAGATATTAAAATAGAAAAGTTAAAAGGGTTTTTTATTGTGATATAAAGGGTTTTTGCCCAAACGTTTTTTATTTGTTTGTTCTAAAACTGTAGCGTTAATTTTATATATACAAGTAGTTTTACTTACTATATTGCTATTAAAAACCAAAAAAATGAGGGGTTTTTAATGATTTTAGCTAGTTAAACAGTGATATATAGCTTTTTTTCCTACAAATTGGGAAATATAAAAACCTCTTTTTAGAAAATTTCACCTATAAGTATTTTTCATACATTTAAGCTATTAAAAAGAAGAGGGGAAGAGGTATTATTGTGAATTTTAACGGGGATATTGCAAACGTTTTTCATAGGTTTTTTGTAAAAAATTTTAGCGTTATTGTATATATACAAGTTTTTTTACTTAAATATTTCTAAAACCATAAAATGTAGTGTTTTTTAAGGGAAATTAAAACTATTTATCCCGGGGATATATAGCTGTTTTTTCCCACAAATTGAAAATATAAAAATCCTATTTTTTAATAATTTTCACCAATAAGTAGTTTTCATTACATTAAGCTAATAAAAAGAAGAGTAAGAGGTTTTTTTTTATTGTGATATAACGGTATATTGCAAGGGTTTTTCCCCTAGTTTTAAAGGAAAAAATGTTTTGCGTTATTTTAATATACAAGTAAATTTTTAAATTATCCTATGTAAAAAACCCATAAAATGTAGTGTTTTTAATGATTTTTAGCTATTATCGGTGATTATAAAAGCTGTTTTTCCCACAAATTTAAGTATTTTTAAAAACCTTTTTTAGAATAAATTTTCACCTAAAAAGTAGCTTTCATTACATTAAGCATTAAATAAAAGGTAAGAGGTTATTTTTTTGTGAAAAACCGGGATATTGCAAGCAATTTTATAGTTTTTTCTAAAAAGTAGCATTATTTGGTAATAAAAAGTAGTTTTACCTTTTTATATTGCTATAAAACCCTAAAAATGTAAATGTTTTTAAAAGATTTTAGCTAGGTTTTCTGCCCATATATAGTGTTTTTCCCACAAATTGAAAATATTAAAAACCTTTTTTTTGGGTTTAATTTTCCACCCATAAGTTTGAACATTACATTAAGGCTATTTAAAAAGAAGATTAAGAGGGTTTTTATTGTGATTTTAACGGTATATTGCAAGCGTTTTCTATTTCTTTTTTAAACGTAGCCCTTAAATTTTATATATAAAAAGTAGCTTTTTTTAAAATTGCATAAAAACCCCTAAAAAAGGGAGTGTTTTTAATGTTTTTAGCTATTTATCGGTGATATAAAGTTTTCCCACAAATTTAAGTATAAAAATCCTTTTTTTTAATAAATTTTCCCCCATTTAAGGGAGCTTTCATTTAATTTAAACTAATAAATAGAAGAGTAAGAGGTTTTTTTATTGTGATATAACGGTATATGCAAACGTTTTCATAGTTTTTTTTAAACTGTAGCGTTATTGTTTATACAAGTAGGGTTTTTCTTATCATATTTTTAAAAAAACCCAAAAAAATGTAGTGTTTTCAATGATATTTTGCTATTTATCGGTGGGTATTTAGCTGTTTTCCTACAAATTTAAGTATAAAATCCTCTTTTAAAAAATAATTTGGGAACCCATAATTTTGCTTACATTTCATTAAAATATTAAAATAAAAAAAGTAAGAGGTTATTTATTGTGATTAATAAACGGTATATTGCACGCGTTTTATATTTCTTCTAAAAACTATAGGGCCCTTATTGTTATATACAAGTTTTGTTTTATTTTTTATATTTCTATAAACCCATAAATGTAGTGTTTTCCCAAAGATTTTAGCTAGTTTTCTTTGAAAAATAGCCTTTTCCCACAAATTTAAGTATAAAATCCATTTTTTTGAATAATTTGCACTTATAAGTAGCAACATTACATTAAGCTATTAAATAGAAGAGTAAAAGGTTTTTTATTTTGATATAACCGTTTTATTTCAAGCGTTTTTTATAGTTTCTTGTAAAACCCGAGCGTTATTTTATTTTTACAAGTAAATTTTTTTATCATATTGCTATTTAAAAACCCTAAAATGTGTGTTTTTAATTTTTTTATTAGCTATTTATCGGTGATATTTTAGCTGTTTTCCCACAAATTGAATTTTAAAAAACTTTTTTTCGAATAAAATTTTCAACCTATAAGTAGCTTACATTAAATTAAGCTATTAAATAGAAGAGTAAGAGGTTTTTTTATTGTGATATAACGGTAATTTTCAAGCGTTTTAAAATTTTTGTAAAATGTAGGTTATTGTATATATACAATTGTTTTACCCTTTTCCCTATTGGATAAACCCATAATATGTAGTGTTTTCAATGATATTAGCTATTTTTCGTGATATATAGCTGTTTTCCTAAAAATTGATGTATACAATCCTTTTTTTTTGAATAATTTGCACCAATAAGTAGCTTACATTACATTAAGCTAATAAATAGAAGAGTAAGAGGTTATTTATTGTGATATAACGGTATATTGCAAGCGTTTTTCATAGTTTCTTGTAAACTGTAGCGTTATTGTATATATACAAGTAGTTTTACTTATCATATTGCTATAAACCCATAAAATGTAGTGTTTTCAATGATATTAGCTATTTATCGGTGATATATAGCTGTTTTCCTACAAATTGAAGTATAAAATCCTCTTTTAAGAATAATTTGCACCTATAAGTAGCTTACATTACATTAAGCTATTAAATAAAAGAGTAAGAGGTTATTTATTGTGATATAACGGTATATTGCAAGCGTTTTTTTTATAATTTCTTCTAAACTATAGCGATATTGTATATATACAAGTAGTTTTACTTATTATATTGCTATAAACCCATAAATGTAGTGTTTTCAATGATTTTAGCTAGTTTATCTGTGATATATAGCTGTTTTCCTACAAATTTAAAATATACAATCCTTTTTTTAGAATAATTTGCACTTATAAGTAGCTAACATTACTTTAAGCTATTAAATAGAAGAGTAAGAGGTTATTTATTGTGATATAACGGTATATTGCAAGCGTTTTTCATAGTTTCTTTTAAACTGTAGCGTTATTGTATATATACAAGTTCTTTTACTTATCATATTGGTATAAACCCATAAAATGTAGTGTTTTTCAATGATATTAGCTATTTATCGGTGATATATAGCTATTTTCCTACAAATTGAGGTATAAAATCTCTTTTTAGAATAATTTGCACCTATAAGTAGCTTACATTACTTAAGCTATTAATAAAAGAGTAAAAGGTTATTTATTGTGATATAACGGTATATTGCAAGCGTTTTTCATAGTTTCTTGTAAACTGTAGCGTTATTGTATATATACAAGTAGTTTTTCTGATCATATTGCTATAAAACCATAAAATGTAGTGTTTTCAATGATATTAGCTACTTATCGGTGATATATAGCTGTTTTCCTGCAAATTGAAGTATACAATCCTTTTTTTAGAATAATTTGCAAATATAAGTAGCTTACATTACATTAAGCTAATAAATAGAAAAGTAAGAGGTTATTTATTGTGGTATAACGGTATATTGCAAGCGTTTTTCATAGTTTCTTGTAAACTGTAGCGTTATTGTATATATACAAGTAGCTTTACTTATCATATTGCTATAAACCCATAGAAGGTAGTGTTTTCAATGATATTAGCTATTTATCGGTGATATATAGCTGTTTTCCTACAAATTGAAGTATAAAATTCTTTTTTTTAGAATTATTTGCACCCATAAGTAGCTTACATTACATTAAGCTTTTAAATAGAAGAGTAGGAGGTTATTTATTGTGATATAACGGTATATTGCAAGCATTTTTCATAGTTTCTTGTAAACTGTAGCGTTATTGTATATATACAAGTACTTTTACTTATCATATTGCTATAAACCCATAAAATGTAGTGTTTTCAATGATATTAGGTATTTATCGGTGATATATAGCTGTTTTCCTACAAATTGAAGTATACAATCCTTTTTTTAGAATAATTTGCACCTATAAGTAGCTTACATTACATTAAGCTAATAAATAGAAGAGTAAGAGGTTATTTATTGTGATATAACGGTATATTGCAAGCGTTTTTCATAGTTTCTTGTAAACTGTAGCGTTATTGTATATATACAAGTAGTTTTACTTATCATATTGGTATAAACCCATAAAATGTAGTGTTTTCAATGATATTAGCTATTTATCGGTGATATATAGCTGTTTTCCTACAAATTGAAGTATAAAATCCTCTTTTTAGAATAATTTGCACCTATAAGTAGCTTACATTACATTAGCTATTAAATAGAAGAGTAAGAGGTTATTTATTGTGATATAACGGTATATTGCAAGCGTTTTTCATAGTTTGTTCTAAACTGTAGTGTTATTGTATATATACAAGTAGTTTTACTTACTATATTGCTATAAATCCATAAAATGTAGTGTTTTCAATGATTTTAGCTAGTTATCAGTGATATATAGCTGTTTTCCTACAAATTGAAGTATAAAATCCTCTTTTTAGAATAATTTGCACCTATAAGAATTTACATTACATGAAGCTATTAAATAGAAGAGTAAGAGGTTATTTATTGTGATATAACGGTATATTGCAAGCGTTTTTCATAGTTTCTTGTAAACTGTAGCGTTATTGTATATATACAAGTTGTTTTACTTATCATATTGCTATAAACCCATAAAATGTAGTGTTTTCAATGATATTAGCTATTATATCGGTGATATATAGCTGTTTTCCTACAAATTGAAGTATACAATCTATTTTTGTATAATTTGCACCAATAAGTAGCTTACATTACATTAAGCTAATAAATAGAAGAGTAAGAGGTTATTTATTGTGATATAACGGTATATTGCAAGGGTTTTTCATAGTTTAATGGAAACTGTAGCGTTATTGTATATATACAAGTAGTTTTACTTTTCCTATTGCTATAAACCCATAAAATGTAGTGTTTTCAATGATATTAGCTATTTATCGGTGATATATAGCTGTTTTCCTACAAATTGAGTATAAAATCCTCTTTTTAGAATATTTGCACCTATAAGTAGCTTACATTACATTAACTATTAAATAAAGAGTAAGAGGTTATTTATTGTGATATAACGGTATATTGCAAGCAATTTTCATAGTTTTTCTAAACTGTAGCATTATTGTATATATACAAGTAGTTTACTTATTATATTGCTATAAACCCATAAATGTATGTTTTCAATGATTTTAGCTAGTTATCTGCGATATATAGCTGTTTTCCTACAAAATTGAAGTATAAAATCCTTTTTTTAGAATAATTTGCACCTATAAGTAGCTAACATTACATTAAGCTATTAATAAAGATTAAGAGGTTATTTATTGTGATATAACGGTATATTGCAAGCGTTATTCATAGTTTCTTGTAAACTGTAGCGTTATTGTATATTCAAGTACTTTACTTACATTTGCTATAACCCTAAAGTAGTGTTTTCATGATATTAGCTATTTATCGGTGTCTTTTANATTAAATAGAGTAAGAGGTTTTTTATTGTGGTATAACGGTATATTGCAAGCGTTTTTCATAGTTTCTTGTAAAGTAGCGTTATTGTATATATACAAGTAGTTTTACTTATCATATTGCTATAAACCATAAAATGTAGTGTTTTCAATGATTAGCTATTTTCGTGATATTAGCTTTTTCCTCAATTAAGTATAAATTCCTCTTTATGAATAATTCACTATATTAGTTATTTGCCATTAACTATTAATGAAATTATAGAGTTATTTAATGAATGAAGGTATATTAAGATTTTCATAGGTTATTGAAACTGTAGTTATATTTTATAAACGTAGTTTACTTATCATATGCTATAAACTTAACTTAGTATTTTGCTAATGATATAGCATATTATGTTTCAATGATATAGCTTTTCTACATGTAATATACTTTTTTTCTAAATTAATTTGCAAACTTAATTTTTATTAATTTAACTAAATAAAGAGTAAGAGTTATTTATTAATAAACGGTAAGTTAAGCTTTTTTCAAGTTTATGTAACTGAGCGTTATTTATATTCTAAAGCTGTACTTTATTTGCTATAAACTATAAATGTAGTGTTTTCAATTATTATTAATAGTGTTTCATTTTTCTACAATTGAAGTATAGATCCCTTTTTTGAATAATTCATTATATAGTCTTATTTAATAGCATTAATTAGAAGTAAGAGTTATTTTTGTGATAAAGTATATTGAAGCGTTTTTATAGTTATTTAACTGTATGTTATTTTTATCAAGTATTTTTAATCTATGTTATTAACATATAAAGTAGTTTTTTCAATGCATAAGCATTAGTGTTATATATTTCTACAAATTGTAGGTATAAATCCTTTTTTCAAAATTTGCACCTATAAAGCTTTTTAATTAATTACCTATAATGAGTAAGTTATTATATAAATAAGAGTAAGGTTTTTTTCATAGTTTTTAACTTGTATGTTTTTATATAACAGTAGTTTATTTATATTACAATATCTTTAAACTCCATAAATGTAGTTTACCAATGAATGTAGGTTTTATCGGATATATAGCTGTTTTCTAAATTAAGTATTCCTCATTATTTAAAATCTTTTTGCACTATAATTTGCTACATACATTAGCTATTAAATAAAGATAGAAGTATTTAGTGTATTATGATATTAGCGTATTTGCATATTTTTACTAGCGTTTGTATTATAAACAGGTTTTATTAATATAGTATTAACTTACAAATTGTTTTATACCATAATTAGTATTTTCAAGTGTATTATAGCTGTTTTCGTAAATAGTGATTTAACAACTTTGAATAATCACCTTTGAATAATTTCACTATAAGCTATTAATAAATTAGTCTATTTAATTGAGAGTATAGGTATTATTGAGATTTAACGGTATATTGAAAGGTTTTTCATAGTTTCTTGTAAACTGTAGCGTTATTGTATATATACAAGTAGTTTTACTTATCATATTGCTATAAACCCATAAAATGTAGTGTTTTCAATGATATTAGCTATTTATCGGTGATATATAGCTGTTTTCCTACAAATTGAAGTATAAAATCCTTTTTTTAGAATAATTTGCACCTATAAGTAGCTTACATTACATTAAGCTAATAAATAGAAGAGTAAGAGGTTATTTATTGTGGTATAACGGTATATTGCAAGCGTTTTTCATAGTTTAATGTAAACTGTAGCGTTATTGTATATATACAAGTAGTTTTACTTATCCTAATGCTATAAACCCATAAAATGTAGTGTTTTCAATTATATTAGCTATTTATCGGTGATATATAGCTGTTTTCCTACAAATTGAAGTATAAAATCCTCTTTTTCGAATAATTTGCACCTATAAGTAGCTTACATTACATTAAGCTATTAAATAGAAGAGTAAGAGGTTATTTATTGTGATATAACGGTATATTGCAAGCGTTTTTCATAGTTTCTTGTAAACCGTAGCGTTATTGTATATATACAAGTAGTTTTACTTAGCATATTGCTATAAAACCATAAAATGTAGTGTTTTCAATGATTTTAGTTAGTTATCAGTGATATATAGCTATTTTCCTACAAATTGAAATATAGAATTCTCTTTTTAGAATAATTTGCACCTATTAGTAGCTTAAATTATATTAAGCTATTAAAGAGAAGAGTAAGAGGTTATTTATTGTGATATAACGGTATATTGCAAGCGTTTTTCATAGTTTCTTCTAAACTGTAGCGTTATTGTATATATGCAAGTAGTTTTTCTTATCATATTGCTATAAACCCATAAAATGTAGTGTTTTTAATGATATTAGCTATTTATCGGTGATATATAGCTGTTTTCCTACAAATTGAAGTATACAATCCTTTTTTTTGAATAATTTGCACCAATAAGTAGCTTACATTACATTAAGCTAATAAATAGAAGAGTAAGAGGTTATTTATTGTGATATAACGGTATATTGCAAGCGTTTTTCATAGTTTCTTGTAAACTGTAGCGTTATTGTATATATACAATTAGTTTTACTTATCATATTGCTATAAACCCATAAAATGTAGTGTTTTCAATGATATTTAGCTATTTATCGGTGATATATAGCTGTTTTCCTACAAATTGAAGTATAAAATCCTCTTTTTAGAAGAATTTGCACCTATAAGTAGCTTACATTACATTAAGCTATTAAATAAAAAAGTAAGAGGTTATTTATTGTGATATAACGGTATATTGCAAGCGTTTTTCATAGTTTCTTCTAAACTACAGCGTTATTGTGTATATACAAGTAGTTTTACTTATTATATTGCTATAAACCCATAAAATGTAGTGTTTTCAATGATTTTAGCTAGTTATCTGTGATATATAGCTGTTTTCCTACAAATTGAAGTATAAAATCCTATTTTTAGAATTATTTGCACTTATAAGTAGCTAACATTACATTAAGCTATTAAATAGAAGAGTAAGAGGTTATTTATTGTGATATAACGGTTATTTGCAAGCGTTTTTCATAGTTTCTTGTAAACCGTAGCGTTATTGTATATATACAAGTAGTTTTACTTATCATATTGCTATAAAACCATAAAATGTAGTGTTTTCAATTATATTAGCTATTTATCGGTGATATATAGCTGTTTTCCTACAAATTGAAGTATAAAATCCTCTTTTTCGAATAATTTGCACCTATAAGTAGCTTACATTACATTAAGCTATTAAATAGAGGAGGAAGAGGTTATTTATTGTGATATAACGGTATATTGCAAGCGTTTTTCATAGTTTCTTGTAAACCGTAGCGTTATTGTATATATACAAGTAGTTTTTCTTATCATATTGCTATAAAACCATAAAATGTAGTGTTTTCAATGATATTAGCTATTTATCGGTGATATATAGCTGTTTTCCTACAAATTGAAGTATACAATCCTTTTTTTAGAATAATTTGCACCTATAAGTAGCTTACATTACATTATGCTAATAAATAGAAGAGTAAGAGGTTATTTATTGTGATATAACGGTATATTGCAAGCGTTTTTCATAGTTTCTTGTAAACTGTAGCGTTATTGTATATATACAAGTAGTTTTATTTATTATATTGCTATAAACCCATAAAATGTAGTGTTTTCAATGATTTTACTTAGTTATCAGTGATATATAGCTATTTTCCTACAAATTGAAGTATAGAATCCTCTTTTTAGAATAATATGCACCTATTAGTAGCTTAAATTATATTAAGCTATTAAAGAGAAGAGTAAGAGGTTATTTATTGTGATATAACGGTATATTGCAAGCGTTTTTCATAGTTTCTTGTAAACTGTAGCGTTATTGTATATAAACAAGTAGTTTCACTTATCATATTGCCATAAACCCATAAAATGTAGTGTTTTCAATGATATTAGCTATTTATCGGTGATATATAGCTGTTTTCCTACAAATTGAAGTATAAAATCCTCTTTTTAGAATAATTTGTACCTATAAGTAGCTTACATTACATTAAGCTAATAAATAGAAGAGTATTAGGATATTTATTGTGATATAACGGTATATTGCAAGCGTTTTTCATAGTTTCTTGTAAACTGTAGCGTTATTGTATATATACAAGTAGTTTTACTTATCATATTGCTATAAACCCATAAAATGTAGTGTTTTCAATAATATTAGCTATTTATCGGTGATATATAGCTGTTTTCCTACAAATTGAAGTATAAAATCCTCTTTTTAGAAGAATTTGCACCTATAAGTAGCTTACATTACATTAAGCTATTAAATAAAAAAGTAGGAGGTTATTTATTGTGATATAACGGTATATTGCAAGCGTTTTTCATAGTTTCTTCTAAACTATAGCGTTATTGTATATATACAAGTAGTTTTACTTATTATATTGCTATAAACCCATAAAATGTAGTGTTTTCAATGATTTTAGCTAGTTATCTGTGATATATAGCTGTTTTCCTACAAATTGAAGTATAAAATCCTATTTTTAGAATTATTTGCACTTATAAGTAGCTAACATTACATTAAGCTATTAAATAGAAGAGTAAGAGGTTATTTATTGTGATATAACGGTATATTGCAAGCGTTTTTCATAGTTTCTTGTAAACCGGAGCGTTATTGTATATATACAAGTAGTTTTACTTATCATATTGCTATAAAACCATAAAATGTAGTGTTTTCAATTATATTAGCTATTTATCGGTGATATATAGCTGTTTTCCTACAAATTGAAGTATAAAATCCTCTTTTTCGAATAATTTGCACCTATAAGTAGCTTACATTACATTAAGCTATTAAATAGAGGAGGAAGAGGTTATTTATTGTGATATAACGGTATATTGCAAGCGTTTTTCATAGTTTCTTGTAAACCGTAGCGTTATTGTATATATACAAGTAGTTTTTCTTATCATATTGCTATAAAACCATAAAATGTAGTGTTTTCAATGATATTAGCTATTTATCGGTGATATATAGCTGTTTTCCTACAAATTGAGGTATACAATCCATTTTTTAGAATAATCAGCAAATATAAGTAGCTTACATTACATTAAGCTAATAAATAGAAAAGTAAGAGGTTATTTATTGTGGTATAACGGTATATTGCAAGCGTTTTTCATAGTTTCTTGTAAACTGTAGCGTTATTGTATATATACAAGTAGCTTTACTTATCATATTGCTATAAACCCATAGAAGGTAGTGTTTTCAATGATATTAGCTATTTATCGGTGATATATAGCTGTTTTCCTACAAATTGAAGTATAAAATTCTTTTTTTTAGAATAATTTGCACCTATAAGTAGCTTACATTACATTAAGCTATTAAATAGAAGAGTAGGAGGTTATTTATTGTGATATAACGGTATATTGCAAGCATTTTTCATAGTTTCTTGTAAACTGTAGCGTTATTGTATATATACAAGTAGTTTTACTTATCATATTGCTATAACCCATAAAATGTAGTGTTTTCAATGATATTAGCTATTTATCGGTGATATATAGCTGTTTTCCTACAAATTGAAGTATACAATCCTTTTTTAGAATATTTGCACCTATAAGTAGCTTACATTACATTAAGCTATTAAATAGAAGAGTAAGAGATTATTTATTGTGATATAACGGTATTGCAAGCGTTTTTCATAGTTTCTTGTAAACTGTAGCGTTATTGTATTTATACAAGTAGTTTTACTATCATATTGCTTATAAACCCATAAAATGTAGTGTTTTCAATGATTTTAGCTAGTTATCAGTGAAGAATTTTTTTTCTTCTACAATTGAAGTATATTTCTTTATATCTGTAGCTAAATAGCTTTTTATTTGCTACAACTATATTTTACAAAATTAATAGCTAAAAATATGTATTTATCATGAAATTTAGATTCAATTTTAATCTTAAAAACAATGTTTTTTCAAGTATTTTAATGTATTTTAGAAAGGCTAAATAATGTCGAAATTTGACAATATTCAGCTCTTTTACACAACTATATTTAACAATGTTATGAGCTAAAATATGTATTTTTCATGAAATTTAGGTATCAATTTTAATCTTAAAAACAACGTTTTTTCAAGTTTTTAATGTATTTTGAAAGCCTAAAAAATGTCGAAATTTGACATTATTCAGCCCTTTACACAACTATATTTTACAATATTATGAGCTTAAAATATGTATTTGTCATGAAATTTATGTATCAATTTATTCTTAAAAACAACGTTTTTTTCAGTGTTTTAATGTATTTATGAAGGCTAAAAAATGTCGAAATTGACATTATTCAGCCCTTTTTTTGATAGAGAATTCAAAATTTGGAATTATAGTTGTTTTCGTTAGAAAATGCTATTTTAAAACTACTGTAAGCCTTATAATAAGAGTTTGAGACTCTATATTGTGATACAATTGTATATTATACGTGTTTTTCATAGTTTCTTCTTAATTGTGGTGTTATATCATTAATAGAAGGTATTTATCTTATGATGATGCATTATACCCTCAAAATGTGTTCTTTTCAATGATTTTAACTAGTTATCGGTGATATATAGCTGTTTTCCTACAATTTCAGGTATACAATCCTTTTTTTAGGATAATTTGCACCTAAAAGTAGCTTACATTACATTAAGCTAATAAATAGAAAAGTAAGAGGTTATTTATTGTGATATAACGGTATATTGCAAGCGTTTTTCATAGTTTCTTGTAAACTGTAGCGTTATTGTATATATACAAGTAGTTTTACTTATCATATTGCTATAAACCCATAAAATGTAGTGTTTTCAATGATTTTAGCTAGTTATCAGTGATATATAGCTATTTTCCTACAAATTGAAGTATAAAATCCTTTTTTTAGAATAATTTGCACCTATAAGTAGCTTACATTACATTAAGCTATTAAATAGAAGAGTAAATGGTTATTTATTGTGATATAACAGTATATTGCAAGTGTTTTTCATAGTTTCTTCTAAACTGTAGCGTTATTGTATATATACAAGTACTTTTACTTATCATATTGGTATAAACCCATAAAATGTAGTGTTTTCAATGATATTAGCTATTTATCGGTGATATATAGCTGTTTTCCTACAAATTGAAGTATAAAATCCTCTTTTTAGAATAATTTGCATCTATAAGTAGCTTATATTATATTAAGCTATTAAATAGAAGAGTAAGAGGTTATTTGTTGTGATATAACAGTATATTGCAAGCGTTTTTCATAGTTTCTTGTAAACTGTAGCGTTATTGTATATATACAAGTAGTTTTACTTATCCTATTGCTATAAACCCATAAAATGTAGTGTTTTCAATGATTTTAGCTATTTATCGGTGATATATAGCTGTTTTCCTACAAATTGAAGTATACAATACTTTTTTTTGAATAATTTGCACCTATAAGTAGCTTACATTGCATTAAGCTATTAAATAGAAGAGTAAGAGGTTATTTATTGTGATATAACGGTATATTGCAAGCGTTTTTCATAGTTTCTTCTAAACTAGCGTTATTGTATATATACAAGTAGTTTTACTTATTATATTGCTATAAACCAATAAAATGTAGTGTTTTCAATGATTTTAGCTAGTTATCAGTGATATATAGCTGTTTTCCTACAAATTGAAGTATAAAATCCTTTTTTTAGAATAATTTGCACCTATAAGTAGCTTACATTTCATTAAGCTATTAATTAGAAGAGAAAGAGGTTATTTATTGTGATATAACGGTATATTGGAAGCGTTTTTCATAGTTTCTTGTAAACCGTAGCGTAATTGTATATATACAAGTATTTTTACTTATCATATTGCTATAAAACCATAAAATGTAGTGTTTTCAATGATATTAGCTATTTATCGGTGATATATAGCTGTTTTCCTACAAATTGAAGTATAAAATTCTTTTTTTTAGAATAATTTGCACCTATAAGTAGCTTACATTACATTCAGCTATTAAATAGAAGAGTAGGAGGTTATTTATTGTGATATAACGGTATATTGCAAGCATTTTTCTTAGTTTCTTGTAAAATGTAGCGTTATTGTATATATACAAGTAGTTTTACTTATCATATTGGTATAAACCCATAAAATGTAGTGTTTTCAATGATATTAGCTATTTATCGGTGATATATAGCTGTTTTCCTACAAATTGAAGTATAAAATCCTTTTTTTAGAATAATTTGCACCTATAAGTAGCTTACATTACATTAAGCTATTAAATAGAAGAGTAAGAGGTTATTTATTGTGATATAACGGTATATTGCAAGCGTTTTTCATAGTTTCTTCTAAATATAGCGTTATTGTATATATACAAGTAGTTTTACTTATTATATTGCTATAAGCCCATAAAATGTAGTGTTTTCAATGATTTTAGCTAGTTATCAGTGATATATAGCTGTTTTCCTACAAATTGAAGTATAAAATCCTCTTTTTAGAATAATTTGCACCTATAAGTAGCTTACATTACATTAAGCTATTAAATAGAAGAGTAAATGGTTATTTATTGTGATATAACAGTATATTGCAAGTGTTTTTCATAGTTTCTTCTAAACTGTAGCGTTATTGTATATATACAAGTAGTTTTACATATCATATTGCTATAAAACCATAAAATGTAGTGTTTTCAATGATTATTTAGCTATTTATGAGAGGGGATAATATAGCTGTTTTACTACAAATGAATTATAACATCCTCTTTCGAATATTTGCACCTATAAGTAAGCTATATTACATTAAGCTATTAAATAGAAGAGTCTGAGGTTATTATTTATTGTGATATAAACGGATATTGCCAAGCAGTTTTCATAGTTCTTGTAAACTTAGCGTTATTGTATATATACAAGTAGTTTTACTTATCATATTGCTATAAACCATAATAAAAACGATAGTGTTCTTCAATGATATTAGCTATTTATCGGTGATATATAGCTGTTTCCTACAAATGAAGTATACAAACTTTTTTTTATTAATTGCAAAAATATAAGTTGCTACATTACATTAAGCTAATAAATAAAAGAGTAAGGGGTATTATTGTGATATAACGGTATATTGACAAGCGTTTTCATAGTTTCTGAAACTGTAGCGTTATTTTATAATACAAAGTAGTTTACTTAGTATATTGCGATAAACTCAAAAATGTAGTGTTTTCAATGATTTTAGTTAGTTATCCGTGATATTTCTAGCTCTTTTACTACAATGAAGCTATAGAATCTTTTTTTAGAATAATTTGCATCTATATAGTAGCTTTACATTACATAAGCTACTTAAATAGAAGAGTAAGAGGTTATTTTATTGTGATATTAATGGTATATTGCAAGAGTTTTTCATAGTTACTTGTAAACTAGTAGGTTATTGTAATATACAAGTAGTTTACTTTCATATTGCTATAAACCATAAAATGGAGTGTTTTCAATGATATTAGCGATTATCGGTGTATATAGCTGTTTTTCCTACAATTGAAGTATAAAAAGCCTTTTTTAGAATAATTTGCACCTATAGAGTAGCTTCATTACATTTAAGCTAATAAATAGAAGAGTAAGAGGTATTTATTTGTTGTATAAACGGTATAATTGCAAGCGTTTTTTTCATAGTTTTTAATGTAAACTGTAGCGTTAGTGTATATAACAAGTAGTTTTACTTATCTTAATGCTTATAAAACCATAAAATGTAGTGTTTTCAATTATAGAGCTATATCGGTGAATATATAGCTGTTTTCCAACAAATTGAAGTATAAAATCCTCTTTTTCGAATAATTTGACCTATAAGTAGCTTACATTACATTAGCTATAAATCGACGATAAGAGGTTATTTATTGTGATTATAACGTATTATTGCAAGCGTTTTTCATAGTTTCTTGTTAAACCGTAGCGTTATTGTATAATATACAAGTAGTTTACTTAGCATATTGCTATAAAACCATAAAATGTATGTTTTCAATGATAATTAGCTAGTAATCAGGGATAATAGCTGTTTTACTACAAATGAGGTTATACATCCATTTTTAGAAATAAAATTTGCAAATATAAGTAGCTTTACATTGCATTAAGCTAATAAATAGAAAAGTAAAGAGGTTATTTTTGTGGTATAACGGTATTATTGCAGCGTTTTCATAGTTTCTTGTAAACTGTAGCGGTATTGTATAATACAAGTAAGCTTTACTGTATCCATATTGCTTATAAAACCATAAAAGTAGTGTTTTCATGATATATTAGCTATTACGGTGATATATAGCTGTTTTCTTACAAATTGAAAGTATAAAATTCTTTTTTTAGAATAAATTTGCCACCTATAAGAAAGCTTACATACATTAAGCTATAAATAGTAGAGGAAGAGGTTATTTATTGTGATTATAAACGGTATATTGCAAGCGTTTTTTTCATAGTTTCTTGTAAACTGTAGCGTTATTGTATATATACAAGTAGTTACTTATTATATTGCTATAAACCATAAATGTAGTGTTTTCATGATTTAGTTAAGTTATAAGTGATAAATAGCTAGTTTCCTACAATTGAAGTATAGAATCCTCCTTTTAGAATTAATTTGCACCTGATTAGTAGCTTAAATTATATTAAGCTATAAAAGGAGAAGAGTATTAAGAGGTTATTATTTTGATTTTTTTTTTTTAAACATTAAAAAAAAACCCAGGGGTATATTGCAAGCGTTTTCATAGTTTCTTCTAAAAAACTGTAGCGTTATTGTTCTATGCAAGAGTTTTTCTTATCATATTGCTATAAAAACCCATAAAATATAGTGTTTTTAATTGATATAAGCTATTTATCGGTGAATATAGCTGTTGTCCTACAAGTGAAGTATAAAATCCTCTTTTTAGAAGAATTTGCACCTATAGTAGCTTAACATTACATTAAGCTATTAAATAAAAAAGTAAGAGGTTATTTATTGTGATAAACGGTATAGTGCAAGCGTTTTCATTAGTTTCTTCTAAACTACAGCGTCTTTTGTGTATATACAAGTAGTTTGACTATTATATTGCTATAAACCCATAAAATGTTAGTGTTTCAATGATTTAGCTAGTTATCTGTGAGAATAGCGTTTTCACAAATTGAAGTATAAATCCTATTTTAGAATGATTTGCACTTATAAGTAGCGAACATTACATTTAAGCTATTAAATAGAAGAGTAAGAGGTTATTATTGTGAATATAAACGTATATTGCAGCGTTTTCTAGTTTCTTGTAAACCGTAGCGTTATTGTTATGATACAAGTAGTTTTACTTATCATATTGCTATAAAACCATAAAATGTTAGTGTTTTCATTATATTAGCTATTTATCGTGAATATATAGCGTTTTCCTACAAATTGAAGATAAAAATCCTCTTTTTCGAATAATTTGACTATAAGTAGCTTACATTCCATTAAGCTATTTAAATAGAGGAGGAAGAGGTATTTATTGTGATATAACGGGATATGCAAGCGTTTTTTCATAGTTCTTGTAAAACCGTTAGCGTTTATTGTATATATTACAAGTAGTTTCTTTATCATATTGCTATAAAACCATAAAATGTAGTGTTTCACTGGATATTAGCTATTATCGGTGATATATAAGCTGTTCCTACAAATGGAGGTATACAACAATTTTTTTGAAATAATCAGCAAATATTAAGTAGCTTACATTACATTAAAAGCTAATAAATAGAAAAGTAAGAGGTTATTTATTGTGGTATAACGGTTAGTGCAATAGTTTTTTCCATAGTTTCTTGTAAACCTGCTAGCGTTATTGTATATATACAAGTAGCTTACTCTATCAATTGCTATAAACCCATAGAGGTAGTGTTTTCAATGATATTTAGCTATTTGCTATTTATCGTTGATATATAGCTGTTTTTCTACAAAGTGATGTATAAAATTCTTTTTTTTAAGAATAATTTGCCACCATAAGTAGCTTACATTACATTCAGCTATTAAATAGAAGAGTAAGAGTAGGAGGTTATTTATTGTGATATAACGGTATATTGCAAGATTTTCATAGTTTCTTGTAAACTGTAGCGTTAGGGTATATATACATGTTAGTGTTAACAAAACTATCATATTGCTATAAACCCATAAAACGTAGGTTTCAATGAATTAGCTATTAGCGGTGATATATAGCTGTTTTCCTACAAATTGACAGATACAATCCTCTTTTTAGAATAAATTTGCACCTATAAGTAGATTAACATTACTTAGCTATTAAATAGAAGAGTAAGAGATTTATTTATTGGATATAACGGTATATTGCAAAGCGGTTTTTCATAGTTCTGTAAACCTGTAGCGTTATTGTTATATATACAAGTAGTTGTCACTTATTCATATTGCTATAAACCATAAAATGTAGTTGTTTCATGATTTTAGCTTAGTTATCAGTGAATAGTTTTTTTTCTTCTACAAATTGAAGTATATTCTGTATATCTGTAGCTAAATAGCTTTTTAATTTGCTACAGACTATATTTACAAAATTAATAGCTAAAAATATTGTATTTATCATGAAATTAGCTATCAATTTGTAATCTTTAAAAACAATGTTTTTTCACAGTATTAATGTATTTTAGAAAGGCTAAATAATGTCGAAAATTGACAATATTCCGCTCTTTACACAACTATATTTAACAAAAGTTATGAGTAAAAATATGTATTTGTCATGAAATTAGGTATCAATTTTAATCTTAAAAACAATGTTTTTTAAGTTTGTAATGTATTTTTGAAAGCCTAAAAAATGTCGAAATTTGCATATTCAGCACTTTTACACAAACTATATTTTACAATAGTATGAGCTTAAAATATGTTATTTGTCATGAAAATTTATGTATCAATTTTAAATTCTTAAAACAACGTTTTTTTCAAGTGTTTAAATGTATTTCTGAAGGGCTACAAAAATGTCGGAAAAAATGAACATTATTCAGCCCTTTTTTGATAGAGAAATTCAAAATTTGGAATTATAGTTGTTTTCGTTAGAAAATGCTATTTAAACTATGGTAAGCTTATAATAAGAGTTTGAGGACTCTATATTGTGATACAATGGTATATTATACGTGGTTCATTAGTTTCTTCTTAATTGTGGTGTTATATCATTTAATAGAAGGTATTTATCTTATGATGATGCATTATACCCTCAAATAGGGTTCTTTTCAATGATTTTAACTAGTATCGGTGATTAATAGCTGTTTTCCACAATTCAAGTATACAAATCCTTTTTTAGAATAATTGCACCCTAAAAAAAAAGTTAGCTCATACATTAAGCTAATTAAATAGAAAGTAAGAGGGTTATTATTGTGATATATCGGTATTTGCAAGCGTTTTCATAGTTTCTTGTAAACTGTAGCGTTATGTTATATATACCAAGTAGTTTTAATTATCATATTGCTAGAAAACCATAAAATGTATGTTTTCAATGATTTTAGCTAGTTATCAGTGATATATAGACTATTTTTTACAAATGAAGTATAAAATCCTTTTTTTAGATAATTGCCACCTATAAGTAGCTTACATTAATTAAGCTATTAAATAGAAAAAAAACCCACACCCTCTCCTCCCTCCCCCCCCCCCCAAAAGAAAAACGAGTTAAATGGTTATTTATTGTGATATAACAGTATATTGCAAGTTTGTTTTTTATAGTTTCTTCTAAACTGTGCGTTATTTTATATATACAAGTAATTTTACTTATCATATTGGTATAAACCCATAAATGTAGTGTTTCAATGAATTAGCTATTTATCCGGTGATATATAGCTGTTTTCCTACAAATTGAAGTCTAAAAATCCTTCTTTTAGAATAATTTGCAATCTAGAAGTAGCTATATTATATTAAGCTATTAAATAGAAGAGGAAGAGGGGTATGTGTTGTGATATAACAGTAGATTGCAGCGGTTTTTCAAGTTCTTGTAAATGTAGCGTTATTGTATATATACAAGTAGTTTATATCCTATTGTTTTCTATAAAACCATTAAATAGTAGTGTTTTCAATGATTTTAGCTATTATCGGTGATAATAGTGTTTCCTACAAATTGAAGTATACATACTTTTTTTTGAATAATTTGCACCTATAAGTAGATTACATTGCATTAAGCTACTAAATGAAGAGTAAGAGTTATTTATTTGTGATATAACGGTATATTGCAAGAGTTTTTCATAAGTTCTTCTAACAACTAGCGCATTATTGTATATATACAAAGTTAGTTTGTACTTATTATATTGCTATAAACAATAAAATGTATTAGTGTTTTCAATGATTTTTAGCTAGTTTATCAGTGATATATAGCGGTTTTCCTACAAAATTTGAAGTATAAAATCCTTTTTTTTAGAATAAATTGCACAGATAAGTAGCTTACATTTCATTTAAGCTATTAATTAGAGAGAAAGAGGTTATTTATTGTGATATAACGGTATATTGGAAGCGTTTTCATAGTTTCCTTGTAAACCGTTAGGTAAGTGTATATATCCAAGTATTTTTTTTTTTTTCTACTTATCATGATTTGCTAGTAAAACCATTAAAAATGTAGGTTTTTCAATGATATTAGCTATTATCGGTGATATAAGCTGTTTTCCTACAAATTGAGTATAAAAATTCTTTTTTTTAGAAAATTTGCACCTATAAGTAGCTTAAGTACATTCAGCTATTAAATAGAAGAGGTAGGAGGTTATTTATTGTGATATAACGGTATATTGCAAGCATTTTTCTGAGTTTCTTGTAAATGTAGCGTTTATTGTATTATATACAAGTAGTTTTACTTATCTATTGGTTATAAACCCATAAAATGTAGTGTTTTCAATGATATAGCTATTTATCGGTGATTATAGCTGTTCTTACAATGAAGTATAAAATCCTGTTTTTTTAGAATAATTTGCACCTATAAGTAGATTACATTACAGTAAAGTATTAAAATAGAAGAGTAAGAGGTTAATTTATTGATGATATAAACGGTATATTGCAAGCGTTTTTCATAGTTTCTTCTAACTATTAGCGTTATTGTATATATACAAGTAGTTTTACTTATATTATTGCTATAAGCCCAACAAAGTAGTGTTTTCAATTGATTTAGCAAGGTTATCAGTGATATATAGCTGTTTTCTACAAATTGAAGTATAAAATCCTCTTTTTAGGAATAATTGCAACATATAAGGTAGCTTACATTACATTAGCTATTAAATAGAGAGTAAAGGGTTTATTTATTGTGATATAAAAGTATAATTGCAGGTTTTTTATAGTTTCTTTTTTTTCTAAAACTGTAGCGTTATTTGTATATATACAAGTAGTTTTACCAATCATATTGCTATAAAACATAAAATGTAGTGTTTTCAATGATATAGCTTATTTACGGTGATATATAGCTGTATTCCTACAAATTGAAGTATACCAATCCTTTTTTTTTTAGAAATAATTTGCAAAATTAAGTAGCTTACATTACATTAAGATAAGAAAAAGAAAAGTAAAAGGTTATTTTATTGTGGGGATAACGGTATAGTGCAAGCGTTTTCATAGTTTCTTGTAAACATAGCGTTATTTCATATATACAAAGTAGTTTTTTTACTTATAATATTGCTATAAACCCTAAAAGTAGTGTTTTCAATGATATTAGCTATTTATCGGTGATATATAGCTGTTTTCCTACAAATTGAACTATAAAATCCTCGTTAAGAATAATTTGCACGATAAGTAGCGTACATTACATTAAAGTATTAAATAAAAGAGTAAGGAGGTTATTTATGTGATGATAAAACGGTATATTGCAAACGTTTTTCATAGTTTCTTTTAAACTATAGCGTATTGTATATATACAAGTAGTTTAACTTTATTATATTGCTATAAACACATAAATGTAGTGTTTTCAATTATTTTAGCTAGTATCTGTGATATATAGGCTGTTTATACAAATTGAAGTATAAAATCCTAATTTTAGAATAATTTGCACTTATAAGTAGCAACATTACATGAAGCTATTAAATAGAAGAGTAAGAGTTGATTTATTGTGATATAACGGTATATGCTAGCGTTTTCATAGTTTAGTTCTTGTAATACCGTAGAGGTATTGTATTATAAAAGTAGTTTTACTTATATTTTGCTATTAAAACCATAAAATGTTAGTGTTTTTCAATTGATATTAGCTATTTATCGGTTGATTATATAGCTGTTTTCTACAAATTGAAGTATAAAATCTTCTTTTTCGAAAATTTGCCACCTCTAAGTAGCTTAATTACATTAGATAATAATAGAAAAAGTAGAGGTATTGTATTGTGGTTATAAACGGTAATATTGCAAGCGTTTTTCATAGTTTCTTGTTATAAACTGTAGCGTTATTGTAATATACAAGTAGCTTTACTTATCATATTGCTAAAACCCATAGAAGGTAGTGTTTCAATGATATTAGCTATTTATCGGTGATATATAGCTGTTTCCTACAAAATTGAAGTAATATAATTCTTGTTTTTAGAATAATTTGCCACCTATAAGAAGCTACATTACATGAAAGCTAGTAAATAGAAGAGTAGGAGGTTTATTTTATTGTGATATAACGGTATATGCAAGATTTTTCATAGTTTCTTGTAAACTGTTAGCGTTATTGTTATATATACAAGTAGTTTTACTATCACAGTGCGCTATAAAACCCATTTAAATTGTTAGTGTTTTCCAATGATATTACGCTATTCTGGTGAATATAGCTGTTTTCCTACAAATTGAAGTATAAAATCCTATTTTAAAGAATAATTTGCCACCTATTAAGTAGCTCTAATTACATTAAGCTATTAAATAAAAGAGAAGAGGGTATTTATTGTGATATCACGTATATTGCAAGCGTTTTTCATCGATCTTCTAAACTATAGCGTTTATTGTATATCTACAAGGAGTTTTACTTATTATATGCTATAAACCATAAAATGTAGTGTTTTTAATGATTTAGATAGTTATGGTGATATAAGTGTTTTCCTACAAATAGAAGTATTAAAATACTATTTAGATAATTGCACCTATAAGTAGCTTACATTACATTAAGCTATTAAATAGAAGAGTAAGAGGTATTTATTGTGAGATAAACGGGATATTGGCAAAGCATTTTTCATGGTTTATTTGTAAACTGTAGCGTTATTGTATATAAACAAGTAGTTTTAATTATCATATGCATAAACCCATAACATGTAGTGTTTTCACTGATATAGCTATTTACGGTGATTATAGCTGTTTCCTACAAATGAAGTATAAAAGCCTCTTTTTAGAATAATTGCACCTATAAAGTAGATCTAATTACATTAAGCTAATAAATAGAGATTAAGAGTTATTTATTGTGATATAAAGCTATATTGCAAAGCGTTTTTCATAGTTTCTTGTTAAAACTGTAGCGTTATGTATATAACCAGTAGTTTTATTATCATATTGCTATAAACCCATAAAAAATGTAAGTGTTCAATGATATAGCTATTTATCGGTTGAGATATAGCGGTTTTCCTACAAATGAAGTAACAATCCTTTTTTTTTTTTATAATTTGCACCATAAGTAGTTACATTACATAAGCTAATAGATAGAAGATAAGAGGTTATTATTGTGATATAACGGTATAATTGCAAGCGGTTTTCATAGTTTCTTGTAAACTGTAGCGTTATTGTATATATACAAGTAGTTTACTTATCATATTGCTATAAACAATTAAAAGGTAGTGTTTTCAATTATATTAGCTATTTATCGGTGATATATAGCTGTTTTCTACAAATTGAAGTATAAAATTCCTCTTTTAAGATATTTGCACCTATAAGTAGCTTCATTACATTAAGCTATTAAATAAAGCGTAAGAGGTTATTTATGTGATATAACGGTATATGCAAACGTTTTTCCATAGTTCTTCTAAACTATAGCGTTATTGTTATATATACAAGTAGTTTTTACGTATTATATTGCTATAAACCCTAAAATTTAGGTTTTCAATGATTTAGCTAGTTATCTGTGCTATATAGATCGTTTCCTACAAATTGGAAGTATAAAATCCATTTTGTAGAATAATTTGCACTTATAAGTAGCTAACATTACATTAAATCTATTAAAAAAGAGTAAGAGTTATTTATTGTGATTATAAACGGTATATGCAAGCGTTTTCATAGTTTCTTGTAAACCGCTGAGCGTTATTGGAGTATACAAGTAGTTTTATATCATATTTGCTAAAAAACATAAAATGTAGTGTTTTCAAGTTATATTAGTATTTATCGGTATATAGAGCGTTTTCTACCCTCCCCGCCTCCCATACAAATGAAGTATTAAAAATCTTCTTTTCCGAATAATTTGCACTATAAGTAGCTTACATTACATAAAAGCTATTAAATAGAAGAGTAAGAGGTTATTTCATGTGATATAACGGATATTGCAAGAGTTTTCATTAGTTTCTTGTTAAACCGTTAGCGTTATGTTATATACAAGTAGTTTTTGCGTATCATATGCTATAAAACCATAAAATGTAGGGTTTTCCCAAATGAGATAGCTATTTAATCGGTGATATAGCTGTTTTCCGCAAATTGAGTATGCAATCCTTTTTTTAGAATAATTTGCACCTATAAGTAGCTACATACTTAAGCTTAATAAATAGAAGAGTAATAGTTATTTATTGTGATATAAACGTATATGCAAGCGTTTTTCATAGTTTCTTGTAAATGTCTAGAGTTATTGTATATTACACGTAGTATTACTTATCATCATGCTATAAACATAAAATGTAGTGTTTTCAATGATATTAGCTATTTATCGGTGAATATAGCTGTTTTACTACAAATTGAAGATACAATCGTTTTTTAATAATTTGCACCATTAAGTAGACCTTACATACATTAAGCTAATAAATAGAAGAGTAAGAGGTTATTTTGTGATATAAGGTATATTGCAAGCGTTTTTTTATAGTTTCGTGTAAACTGTAGCGTTATTGTATATATACAAGTAGTTTTACTTATAATATGCTATAAACCCATTAAAAATAGTAGGTTTTGTTTTCAAATGATATTAGCTATGTTATCGGGATATAGTAAGCTGTTTCCTACAAATTGAAGTCATAAAATCCTCTTTTTTAAGAATAATTTGCAACCTATAGTAGCTTACATTACATTAAGCTATTAAATAAAGAGGTAGAGTGTTATTATTGTGATATAACGGTATATTGCCAAACGTTTTTCATAGTTTCTCTAAACTATAGAGTTATGTATATATAAAGTTAGTTTAACTTATGATATTGCTTATAACACATAAAATGTAGGTTTCAATGATTTAGCGAGTTATCTGTGATATATAAAGCTGTTTGTTCTACAAATGAAGTATAAATCCTAATTTTAGAATAATTTGCACACTTATAATTAGCTAACATTACATTAAGCTATTAAATTTCGAAGAGTAAGAGGTTATTTATTGTGATTATAACGGTAATATTGCAAGCGTTTTCATAGTTCTTGTTAAACCGTAGCGTTTATTGTATATATACAAGTAGTTTTACTTAATCATTTGCTTATAAAACCATAAAATGTAGTGTGTTTCATATATTAGCTATTTATCGGGATTATATAGCTGTTTTCCTACAAATTGAAGTATAAAATTCTTTCTTTTTCGAATAATTTTGCACCTATAAGTAGCTTACATTACATTAGCTATTAAAAGAAAGAGTAAGCGGTTATTATTGTGATAAAACGGTATATGCAAGCGTTTTCATAGTTTGTAAACCGTAGCGTTATTGTATATTATAAAAGTAGTATTACTTATTCATATTGTATAAAACCCATAAATGTAAGATGTTTTCAATGATATTAGCTATTTATCGGTGCTTATATGCTGTTTTCCTAAAAATTGAAGTATACAATCCTTTTTTTTAATAATTTGCACATTAAGTAGCTTACATTACATTTAGCTAATAAATAGAAGAGTACAGAGGTTATCTATGTGATATAACCGGTTATATTGCAAGCGTTTTTTATAGTTTCTTGTAAAACTGTAGCGTTATTGTATATATACAAGTAGTTTATGATCATATGCTATAAACCCATAAAATGTAGTGTTTTTCAATAATAGTAGCTATTATCGGTGATAGATAGCTGTTTTCTACAAGTGAAGTATAAAAATCCTTTTTTTAGAATAATTTGCACCTCATAAGTAGCTTACATTACATTAAGCTAATAAAATAGAAGAGTAAGAGGTATTTATGTGATATTACGGTATATTGACAAAGCGTTTTTCCAGTTTCTTTTAAACTGTAGCGTTATTGTATTATCACAGTAGTTTTACTTACCTAATGCTAAAACCATAAAAATGTAGTGTTTTCAATTATATTAGCTATTTATCGATGTGATATAGAGCTGTTTTCCTACAAATTGAAGTATAAATCTCTTTTTCGAATAATAATTTCACCTATAAAGTAAGCTGACATTACATAAGCTATTAAATAGAAGAGTAAGAGGTTATTATTGTGATATAACCCAGGTATATTGCAAGCGTTTTTTCATAGTATCTTGTTAACCGTAGCGTTATTGTATATATTACAAGTAGCTTTACTTATATATTGCTATAAACCCTAAAAGGGTAGGTTTCAATGATATTAGCTATTATTGGTGATATATAGCTGGTTTCCCACAAATTGAAGTATAAAAATTCTTTTTTTTAGAATAATTTGCACAATAAGTAGCTTACATTACATTAAGATATTAAATAGAAGAGTAGGAGGTTATTTATTGTGATGTAAACGGTATATTGCAAGCATTTTTCATAGTTTCTGGTAAACTGTAGCGTTATGATATATACAAGTAGTTTTATTATTCATATTGCGTATAAAACCCATAAAATGTAGTGTTTTCAATGATATTAGATATTTATCGGTGATATATAGATGTTTTACTACAAATGCGGTATACAATCATTTTTTAGAATAATTGCAAATATAAGTAGCTTAATTGCATTAATAGCTAATAAATATGAAAAGTTGAAGAGGGGTATTTATTGTGGTAAACGTATATGCAAGTCGTTTTTTCATAGTTTCTTGTAAACTGTAGCCGTTATGGCTATATATAATACAAGTTAGCTTTATTATCATATTGCTATTTTAAAACCCATAAAGGTAGTGTTTTCAATGATATTAGTTATTTATCGGTGATATATAGCGTTTTCTACAAATTGAAGGATAAAATTCTTTTTTTTAGATAATTTGCGCCTATAAGTAGCTTACATTACATTAAGTTATTAAATAGACGAGTAGAGGTTATTTATTGTGATGATAAACGGTAGATGCAAGCAGTATTTCATACGTTTCTGTAAACTGTATCGTTATTGTATAATACCAAGATAGTTTTACTTATCCATATGCTAATTTTTTTAATAAAAAACCCATAAAATGTAGTTGTTTTTCAATGATATTAGCTATTTATGGTGATATATAGCGTTTTCATACAAATTGAAGTATAAATCTTTCGTTTTAGAATAATTTGCACCTATAAGAGCTTACATTACATTAAGCTATTAAATAGAAGAGTAAGAGGTTTATTTATTGTGATATAACGGTATATTGCAAGCGTTTTTCTAGTTTCTTCTAAACTGTAGCGTTATTTATATATAGAGAAGTTTTACTTATTATATTGCTATAAATCCATAAAATGTTAGTGTTTTCAATGATTTTAGCTAGTTATCAGTGTGGAAATATAGCTGTTTTCCTTCAAATTGAAGTATAAAAATCCTCTTTTAGAAATATTTGGCACCTATAAGTAGAGTTACAGTACATTAAGCTATTGAAATAGAAGAGTAAGAGGTTATTTTATTGTTATAAACGGATATTGCAAGCGTTTTACATAGTTCTGAAAACTGTAGCGTTATTGTATATATACAAATAGTTTTACTTATCATATTGCTATAAACCAAAATGTAGTGTTTCAATGATTTTAGCTAGTTATCAGTAAAGAGTGGCTTGTTTCTACAAATTGAAGTAATCGTTCTTTATATCTGTAGTTAATAGCTTTTTATATTGCTACAACTATATTTTACAAAATTAATAGATAAAAATATGTATTTTTCATGAAATTTAGATATCAATTTTAAATCTTAAAAACAATGTTTTTCAAGTATTTTAATATATTTTGAAAGGCTAAAAAAAAATGAAATTTGACATTATTCAGCACTTTTACACAACTATATCTTACAATGTTATGAGCTAAAAATATGTATTTTTCATGATATTTAGGTATAAATTTTAATCTTAAAAACAACTTTTTTCCCAAATATTTTAATGTTTTTTGAAAGCCTAAAAATTGTCGAAATTTGACATTTTCAGCACTTTTACACAACTTATTTTACAATATTATGAGCTTAAAATATGTATTGTTAATGAAAATTATGTATCAATTTTAATCTTAGAAACAACGTTTTTTCAAGTGTTTTAATTTTATTTTTGAAGGGCTAAAAAAGGTCAAAAATTGACTTTATTCAGCCCTTTTTTTGAAGAAAAATTAAAAATGTGGTATTATGTTGTTTTTGTTAGAAATTGCTATTTTAAACTACTGTAAGCTTATAATAGGAGGTTTGAGACTCTATATTTTGATACAATTGTATATTTACACGTGTTTTTTTTTGTTTCTTGTTTAAATTTTAGGTTATATCATTAATAGAAAGGAATTTACCTTATCATATGCTTTATACCCTCAAAATGTTTTTTTTCAATGATTTTTTGCTAGTTATCAGTGATATATAGCAGTTTTTCCTACAAATTGTGTATACAATCCTTTTTTTTAGAATAATTTGCACCTATAAGTAGCTTTCATTACATTAAGATTAAATAGAAGGTAAGAGGTTTTTTATTGGATAAACGGTATTTGCAAACGTTTTTCATAGTATCTTGTAAACCTTTTGCGTTTTGTATATAACAAGTAGCTTTTCTTCATATGCTAAAACCCCCTAAAAGGGAGAGTTTTTAATGATATTAGCTATTTTTTTGGTGATATATAGCTGTTTTCCTACAAATTGAAGTATAAAATTTTTTTTTTTAGAATAATTTGCACATATAAGTGTTACTTTCATTAAGTATTAAAAAAGAGTAGGAGGTTTTTATTGTGATTTAACGGTATATTGCAAACATTTTTCATAGTTTTTGAAACTGAGTTTTTTGTTTTATAAAGTATTTTTCTTTTAAAATGCTATAAAACCCCTAAAATGTAGTGTTTTAAAGATATTTGCTATTTTTCGGGGATATATAGTGTTTTTCTAAAATTGAGTATACAATCCATTTTTTTTGAATAATTTTCAAATATAAGTAGCTTACATTGCATTAAGCTAATAAAAGAAAAAAGAGGTTATTTTTGGTAAACGTAATTTCAAGCGTTTTTATAGTTTCTTGAAACGTAGCGTTATTTTATATATATAACAAGTAGCTTACTTATCATATTGTTAAACCCCAAAAAATAGAGTTTTCAAAAAATTAGTATTTACGGTGATATATAGCTGTTTTCTACAAATTGAAATATAAAATTCTTTTTTTTTGAATAATTTGACCCATAAATATACATTACATTTAAACTATTAAATAGAAGATAGGAGGTTTTTATTTTGTTTTAACGGTATATTGCAACATTTTTTCATAGTTTCTTGTAAAATGTAGCGTTATTTTATTATACAAATAGTTTTTCTTTTCATATTGCCATAAAAAATTAAAAGTAGTGTTTTCAAGAATTTTATTTATGGTGATATTAAACTGTTTTTTCCCACAAAATTTAAGTATACAATCCTTTTTTAGAATAATTTTCACCTAAAGACTTACATTTTTTTTTTTTTTTTTTAAGCTAATAAATAGAAGAGTAGGAGGTTTTTATTGTGATAAACGGGATATTGCAAGCGTTTTTAAGTTTCTTTAAACTGTAGGTTATTTATATATACAAGAGTTTTTCTTTCATATTTTATAAACCCCTTAAAAAGTGTTTTTCAATGATTTACTATTTCGGGGAAAATAGCTGTTTCCTACAAATTGAAATATAAAGCTTTTTTAGAAAAATTTGACCTATAAGAGCTTACATTTCATTAAGCTATAAAAAAGAAAAGTAAGAGGTTATTTTTTGTGATATAACGGTATATTGCAAGTTTTTTTCATAGTTTCTTGTAAACTGTAGCGTTATTGTATATATATACAAGTAGTTTTACTTAACATATTGCTATAAACCCATAAAATGTAGTGTTTTCAATGATATTAGCTATTTATCGGTGATATATAGCTGTTTTCCTACAAATTGAAGTATAAAATGCTCCTTTTAGAATAATTTGCAAATATAAGTAGCTTACATTACATTAAGCTATTAAATAGAAGAGTAGGAGGTTATTTATTGTGATATAACGGTTAATTGCAAGCGTTTTTCATAGTTTCTTCTAAACTGTAGCGTTATTGTATATAAACAAGTATTTTTACTTATCATATTGCTATAAACCCATAACATGTAGTGTTTTCAATGATATTAGCTATTTATCGGTGATATATAGCTGTTTTCCTACAAATTGAAGTATAAAATCCTTTTTTTAGAATAATTTGCACCTATAATTAGCTTACATTACATTAAGCTAATAAATAGAAGAGTAAGAGGTTATTTATTGTGATATAACGCTATATTGCAAGCGTTTTTCATAGTTTCTTGTAAACTGTAGCGTTATTGTATATATACCAGTAGTTTTACTTATCATATTGCTATAAATCCATAAAATGTAGTGTTTTCAATGATATTAGCTATTTATCGGTGATATATAGCTGTTTTCCTACAAATTGAAGTATAAAATCCTTTTTTTAGAATAATTTGCACCTATAAGTAGCTTACATTACATTAAGCTAATAAATAGAAGAGTAAGAGGTTATTTATTGTGATATAACGGTATATTGCAAGCGTTTTTCATAGTTTCTTGTAAACTGTAGCGTTATTGTATATATACAAGTAGTTTTACTTATCATATTGCTATAAATCCATAAAATGTAGTGTTTTCAATGATATTAGCTATTTATCGGTGATATATAGCTGTTTTCCTACAAATTGAAGTATACAATCCTTTTTTTTAATAATTTGCACCATTAAGTAGCTTACATTACATTAAGCTAATAAATAGAAGAGTAAGAGGTTATTTATTGTGATATAACGGTATATTGCAAGCGTTTTTCATAGTTTCTTGTAAACCGTAGCGTTATTGTATATATACAAGTAGTTTTACTTATCATATTGCTATAAAACCATAAAATGTAGTGTTTTCAATGATATTAGCTATTTATCGGTGATATATAGCTGTTTTCCTACAAATTGAAGTATAAAATCCTTTTTTAGAATAATTTGCACCTATAAGTAGCTTACATTACATTAAGCTAATAAATAGAAGAGTAAGAGGTTATTTATTGTGATATAACGGTATATTGCAAGCGTTTTCATAGTTTCTTGTAAACGTAGCGTTATTGTATATATACAAGTAGTTTTACTTATCATATTGCTATAAAACCATAAAATGTAGTGTTTTCAATGATATTAGCTATTTATCGGTGATATATAGCTGTTTTCCTACAAATTGAAGTATAAAATCCTTTTTTGAATAATTTGCACTATAAGTAGCTTACATTACATTAAGCTATAAATAGAAGAGTAAGAGGTTTATTTATTTGTGATATAACGGTATATTGCAAGCGTTTTTCATAGTTTCTTCTAAACTGTAGGTTATTGTATATATACAAGTATTTTTACTTATTTATGCTATAAACCCTAAATGGTAGTGTTTTCAATTATTTTCTAGCTAGTTTTCAGTGATATATAGCTGTTTTCCTATAAATTGAAGTTTAATTCTCTTTTAGAATATTTGCACCTATCAGTAGCTTACATTACATAGCTATTAAATAGAAGAGTAAGAGGTTATTTATTGTGAATAATAAACGGGATATTGCAAGCATTTTTCATAGTCTCTTGTACCCTGTAGCGTTATTGTATAATACAGGGTATTTTTACTTATGCATATGGTATAAACCCATAAAATGTAGGAATTTCAATGATATTAGCTATTTGTATCGTGATATATAGCTGTTTCCTACAATTGAAGTATAAAATCCTCTTTTTAGAATATTTGCATCTATAAGTAGCTTACATTCATTAAGCTATTAAATAGGAGAGTAAGGTTATTTCTTGTGATATAACGTATAATATTGCAATCGTTTTTCATAGTTTCTTCTAAACTGTATCGTTATTTATTATAAGTAGTTTTACTTATTATATTGCTATACATCCATAAAATGTAGTGTTTTTCAATTTATTTTAGCTAGTTATCAGTGTATATAGCTGTTTCCTACAAATTGAAGCATAAATCCTTTTTTCAATAATTTGCCCTATTAGTAGCTTAAATTATATTAACTATTAAGAGAAGAGTAAGAGGTTATTTTTTGTGATTACGGTATATTTGCAAGCGTTTTTCATAGTTTTCCTTCTAAACTGTATGCGTTATTGTATATATACAAAATAGTTTTACTTATCATATTGCTATAAACCCATAAAATGTAGTGTTTTTAATGATATTAGCTATTTAGCGGTGATATATAGCTGTTTTCCTACAAATTGAAGTATAAAATCCTCTTTTTTTAGAATATTTGCAACTATAAGTCTTTACATTACATAAGCTATTAAATAGAAGATTAGGGTTATTTATTTTGATATAACGGTATATTGGCAAGCGTTTTTTCATAGTTTCTTGTAAACTGTAGCGTATTGTATATATCAAGTAGTTTACTTATCATATTGCCACATACAAAAACCCATAAAATGTAGTGTTTTTCAATGATATTAGCTATTTATCGGCTGCATATATAGCTGTTATTCCATACAAATTGAAGTACATACAATTCCTTTATTTCGCATAATTGCGCACTATAAGTAGCTTACATTAAAAACATTAAGCTATTAATTAGGAGTAAGAGGGTTATTTATTGGTGATATAACGGTATATTGCAAAGTTTATTCATAGTTTCTTGTAACTGTAGCGTTTATTGTATATATATACAAGTAGTTTTACGTAACATATTGCTATAAAACCCATAAAATGTAGTGTTTTCAATGATATTATCTATTTATCGGTGTATATGCTGTTTTCCTACAAATTGAAGTATAAAAATGCTCCTTTTAGAATATTTGCAACTATAAGTATCTTACATTACATTAAATCTACTAAATAGAAGAGTAGAGGTTATTTTATTTTATATAACGGTAATTGCAAGCATGTTTTTCATAGTTTTCTTCTAAACGTAGCGTTTTATTGTATATATACAGTAGTTTTACTTATTATATTGCTATAAACCCATAAAATGTAGTGTTTTCATTATTTTAGCTAGTTTATCAGTGATATATAGATGTTTTCCTACAAATTGAAGTATAAATTCCTCTTTTAGAATAATTTGCACCTATAAGTACTTACATTATATAGCTATTAATAGAAGTAAGATGTTATTTATTGTGATATAACTGTTATATTGCAAGCATTTCATTAGTTTTCTTGTAACTGTAGCGTTATGTATACTATACAAACTAGTTTTACTTATCATATTGCTATAAAACCCATAAAATGTAAGTGTTTTTCAATTATTTTAGCTAGTTCTCCCGTGATATAATAGCTGTTTTTCTACAAATAAATGGATAAAATCCTCTTTTAGATTAATTTGCACCCAATTATATAAGTAGCTACCTTACATTAAGCTATTAAATAGAAGAGTAGAGGTTTATTTATTGTGATTACGGTATATTGCAACGTGTTTCATAGTTTCTCTTCTAAAACTGTAGCGTTATTTGTATATAAACAGTAGTTTTACTATTATATTGCTATAAACCCATAAATGTAGTGTTTTGCTATGATTGTTAGCTAGTTATCAGTGAGATATAGCTGTTTTTCCTAAAAATGAAGTATAAATCCTCTTTTTAGAATAATTTGCACCTATAAGTAGCCTTACATTACATTTAGGCTATTAAATAGAAGAGTAAGAGTTTAATTTATTGTGATATCACGGTATATTGTCCAAGCGTTTTTCATAGTTTCTTGTAAACTGTAGCTTTTTTATTGTTATTTACAAGTAGTTTTACTTATCTAATTGCCATAACCCAGAAATGTAGTGTTTTCAATGATATTACTATTTATCGGTGATATATAGCTGTTTTCCTACAAATTGAGTCATACAATCCTTATTTAGGAATAATTTGCACCTATAAGTATCTTACATTCCTTAGCTATTAAATGAAGAGTAAGATGTTATTTATTGGTGGATATACGGTATATTGCAAGCGTTTTTCATAGTTTCTTGTAAACTGTAAGCGTTTATTGTATAATATACAAGTAGTTTTACTTAACATATTGCTATAAAATCTAAAATGTAGTGTTTTTCAATTATTTTTAGCTAGTTTTCAGTGATATATAGCTGTTCTTCTATAAATTGAAGTTTTAATCTCTTTTTAGAATAATTTTGCACTATAGTAGCTTACTTACATTACGCTATTAAAATAGAAGAAGTAAGGAGGTTATTTATGTGATATACGGTATTTCAAGCATTTTTCAATAGTTTTCTGTAAACTGTAAGCGTTATTGTATTAATATACAGGTAGTTTTACTTATTTATTGGTATAAACCCATAAAATGTAGGAATTCATGATATAGCCTATTTTATCGGTGATATATAGCTGTTTTTCCGACAATTGAAGTATAGAAATCCTCTTTTTAGAATAATTTGCATCTATAAGTATCCCCCCCCCGCTTACATTACATAAGCTATTAAATAGGCGAGTAAGAGTTATTTATTGTGATATAACGGTATATTGCAAGCGTTTTTCATAGTTTCCTTCTAACTGTAAAGCGTTATTGTATATATACAAGTAGTTTTACTTATATATTTTGCTATAAACCATAAAAGGTAGTGTTTTTCAATGATTTTAGCTATTAGCTGTGATATATAGCTGTTTTTTCCTACAAATTGAAGTATAAACTCCCTATTTTTAGAATTATTTGGCACTTACTAAGTAGCTAACATTACTTAAGCTATTAATAGAAGAGTAAGAGTTATTTATTGTGGATATAACGGTATATTGCAAGCGTTTTTTCATAGTTTCTTGTAAACCGTAGCGTTAGTGTATATATACAAAGTAGTTTTTACTTATCATATGCTATAAAAACCCATAAAGTAGTGTTTTTTAATATATTAGCTATTATATCGGTTGATATATAGCTGTTTCCGACAAATTTGAGTATAAAATCCTCTTTTTCGAATAATTTTGCACCTATAAGTAGTTACATTACATTAAGCTATTAAATAGAGGAGGAAGAGTTTATTTATTGTGATATAACGGTATATTGCATGCGTTTTTCATAGTTTTTTCTTGTAACCGTGCGTATTGTATATATACAAGTAGTTTTTTACTTAATCATATTGGCTTATAAAACCCATAAAATTAAGTTTTTCATGATTATATCTATTTATCGGGGTGTATACGGCTGTTTTCCTACAAATTGAGGTATACATCCATTTTTTAGAATAATTCAGCAATATAACTAGCTTACATTACATTAAGCTAATAAATAGAAAAGTAAAGAGGTTATTTATTGTGTATAAACGGTATATTGCAAGCTTTTTTCATAGTTTTTCTTGTAAACTTTAGCGTTTATTGTAATATATCAGTAGCTTTACTTATCATATTGCTATAAACCATAGAAGGTAGTGTTTTCAATGATATTAGCTTGTATCGGTGTATATAGCTGTTTTCCTACAAATTGAAGTATAAATTCCTTTTTTTAAAGAATAATTTGCACCTATAAGTACTGACATTACATTAAGCCTATTAATAGGAAGAGTAGAGGTTATTATTGTGATATACGGTAGATTGCAAGCATTTTTTCATAGTTTTCTTGTAAACTAAAGCGGTATTGTATCTATAACAAGTAGTTTTTACTTTATCATATTGCTATAACCCATAAAATGTAGTGTTTTTCAATGATATTAGCTATTTTTATCGGTGATATATAGCTGTTTTCCTACAAATTGAAGTATACAATCCTTTTTTAGAATATTTGCACCTATAAGTACTTGACATACATTAAGCTAATAAATAGAAGAGTAAGAGGGTTATTATTGTGATATAACGGTATATTGCAGCGTTTTTCATAGTTTTTCTTGTAACTTGTAGCGTTTTATTGTATATATTACAAGTAGTTTTTATTTATTTATTGCTTAAACCCATAAAATGTAGTGGTTTCCAATGATTTTTAACTTAGTTATCAATGATATATAGCTATTTTTCCTACAAAATTAAAGAATAGAATCCTCTTTTTAGATAATTTGCACCTATTAGATAGCTTTAAATTTATTTTAGCTATTAGAGAAGAGTTAAGGTTATTTATTTGATTAACGGTATATTGCAAGCGTTTTTCATAGTTTCTCTAACTGTAAGCGTTATTGTATATATACAATAGTTTTTACTTATCATATTGCTATAAACCCATAAATTTAGTGTTTTTAATGATATTAGCTATTTATCGGTGATATATACTGGGTTTTTTCCAAAACCAAATTGAAGTATAAAATCTCTTTTAGAATAATTTTGCACTATAGTAGCTTACATTCTTAAGCTATTAATGAAGAGTACGAGGTTATTTATTGTGCTATAAACGGGATATTGCAGCGTTTTTTCATAGTTTCTTGAACACTGTAGCGTTATTGTATATATACAAGTAGTTTTACTTTATCATATTGCTATAAACCATAAAAATTATGTTTTCAATGAATTAGCTATTCTCGTTGATATATCGCTGTTTTCTACAAATTGAAGTTACAATCCTTTTTTTTAGAATAATTTTCCACCTATAGTAGCTTACTTACATTAAGCTATAAATAGAAGAGTAAGAGTTATTTATTGTGATATAACCGTATATTGCAAGCGTTTTTCATAGTTTCTTGTAAACTGTAGCGTATTGTATATATACAATATTTTTACTATTATATTGCTATAAACCCATAAATTAGTGTTTTCAATGATTTTTAGTTAGTTATCATGATATATAGCTATTTTCCTACAATTGAAGTATAGAATCCCTTTTAGAATAATTTGCAACCTATTAGTAAGTTTTAATTATATCAGCTATTAAGAGAAGAGTAAGAGGTATATTTATTGTGATATAAAACGGTATATTTGCAAGTCGTTTTTCATAGTTTCTTCTAACTGTAGCCGTTATGTAATATTCAGTAGTTTTACCTTCTATTGCTATAAACCCATAAAATTTAGTGTTTTTAATGATATTAGCTATTTATCGGTGATATATAGCTTGTTTTCCTACAATTGAAGTATAAAATCCTCTTTTTAGAATAATTTGGCACCTATAAGTGTACTTACATTACATTAAGCTATTAAATACACAGAGTAAGAGTTATTTATTGTGCTGATATTACGGTATATTGCAAGCGTTTTCATTGTTTCTTTGTAAACCTGTACGTTATTGTATATATACAAGTTTTTAATTATCTAATGCTATACACCCATAAAATGATAGTGTTTTTTCCATATATTACCTATTTATCGTGATATATACTGTTTTCCTACAATTGAAGCATAAAATCCTTCTTTTTTCGATATTTGCACTATAAGTACTTACATTACATTAGCTATTAAATAGAAAGTAAGAGGTTATTTATTGTGATAGAACGGTATATTGCAAGCGTTTTTTATATTGTCTGTAACCGTAGAGTTATTGTTATATACAAGTAGTTTTTCTTATCATATTGCTATAAACCATAAAATGTAGTGTTTTCAATGATATTAGCTAGTTATCGGTGATATATAGCTGTTTTCCCTACAAATTGAAGTTAAAATTTCTTTTTTTAAGATAATTGCACCTATAAGTAGCTTACATTACGTTACTATTAAAGATAAGAGTAGGAGGTATTTATTGTATATAACGTATATTGCAAGCATTTTTCATATTTCTGTAACCGGGTAGCGTTATTGTATATATTACAAGTATTTTTTTACTTATCATATTGCTATAAACCCATAAAATGTAGTGTTTTTCATGATATTTAGGTATTTATGCGGTTATATATAGCTGTTTTCCCTACAATTGGAGTATACAATCCTTTTTTAGAATAATTTGGCAACCTATAGTTAAGCCTACATGTACTTAAAAGCTAATAAATAGAGATAAGATGTTATTTATTGTGATATAACGGTAATTTGTCCAGCGTTTTTCATGAGTTTTCTTGTAAACTGTAGCGTTATTGTTATATATACAAGTAGTTTTAACTTATAATATTGCCTATAACCCTAAAACGTAGTGTTTTCATGATATTAGCTATTTATCGGTGATATCTAGCGTTTTCCTACAAATTGAAGTATAAAAACAATCCTTTTTTTAGAATAATTTTCACCTATAGTAGCTTACCTTACATTAACTAATAAATAGAAGAGTAAGAGGTTATTTATTTGTGATATAACGGTATATTGCAAGCGTTTTTCATAGTTTTTTCTTGTAACTGTAAGCGGTATTTGTATAATCACAAGTAGTTTTTACTTATAATTGCAATAAACCTATAAATGTAGTGTTTTCAATGATTTTAGTTAGTTTCAGTGATATATACATTTTCCTACAAATTGAAGTATAGAATCCTCTTTTTAGAATAATTTGCACCTATTAGTAGCTTAAATTATATTAAGCTATTAAAGAGAAGAGTACGAGGTGTATTTATTGTGATTAACGTATAGTGCATGCGTTTTTTCATAGTTTCTTCTATTGTAGGTTATTGTATATAACAGTAGTTTTTCTTATCATTTGCTAATATAACCCATAAAATGTAGTGTTTCAATGATATTTAGCTATTTATCGGTGATATATAGCTGTTTTGTCCTACAAATGAAGTAAATAAAACTCTTTTTAAGAATAATTTTGCACCTATAAGTAGCTTACATTACATACTATTTAAATAAAAGAGTGAAGAGGTTATTTATTGTGATATAACGGTATATTGCAAGCGTTTTTCTTTCATAGTTTCTTCTAAACTATAGCTTTATTGTATATATACAGTAGTTTTTAACTTATTGAATTGCTATAAACCCATACAATGGTAGTTGTTTTTCAATGATTTTAGCTAGTTATCTGTGATATCTATCTGTTTTCCTACAAAAGTGAAGTATAAAATCCTTTTTTAGATTATTTGCACTTAATAATTAGATAACATTACATTAAGCTTTAAATAGAAGAGTAAGAGGTTATTTATGTGTGATATAACGCTATTTTGCAATCGTTTTTCATAGTTCGTTAACTGTACGTTATTGTATATATACAAGTAGTTTTACTTATCCTAATGCCTATAAAACCATAAAAATTTCAGTGTTTTCAATTAATATTAGCTATTTATCGGTGATATATAGCTGTTTTACTACAATTGAGTATAAAAATCCTCTTTTTCGAATATTTTGCACCTATAAGTGCTGTACATTATATTAAGCTATTAAATAGAAGAGTAGAGGTTATTTATTTGTGATATAACGGTATATTGGCAAGCGTTTTTTAATGGTTTCTTGTACCGTAGCGGTTATAGTATATATCCAAGTAGTTTTACTTATCATATTTGCTATAAAATATAATATTTAGTGTTTTCAAATGATATTAGCTATTTATCGTGATATATGCTGTTTTCCTACAATTGAAGTATAACAATCCTTTTTTTAGAATAATTTGCAATATAAGTAGCTTACATTACATTAGGGAGCTAATAAATGAAAAGTAAAGGTTATTTATGTGGTTATAACGGTATATTGCAAGCGTTTTTCAAGTTTCTTGTAAACAGTAGCGTTATTGTATATATACCAGTAGTTTTACTTATCAATATTGCTATAAACCCATAAAATGTAGTGTTTTCAATGATATTAGCTATTTATCGGTGATATATAGCTGTTTTCCTACAAATTGAAGTATAAAATACTCTTTTCGATAATTTGCACCTATAAGTAGCCTTATATTCCATTAAGCTATTAATAGAAGAGTATGAGGTATTATTGTGATATAACGGTATATTTGCAGCATTTTTCATAGTTTCTTGTAAATCTGTAGCTTTATTGTATATATACAAGTATGTTTTACTTATCATATTTGCTATAAACCCATCAAACGTAGTGTTTTTCATGATATTAGCTAGTTATCGGTGATATATAGGCTGTTTTCCTCAAATTGAAGTATCCAAACTTTTTTTTTTGATTAATTTGCACTATAAGTTTGGCTTAACATTACATTAAGCTAATAAATAAAAGATTAATAGTTATTTATTGTGATATAACGGTATATTTGCAAGCGTTTTCATAGTTCTTGTAAACTTGTAGCGTTATTGTATATATCAATAGTTTTTCTTATTATATTGCCTATAAACTTCATAACATGTAGTGTTTCAAAGATTTTAGTTTAGTTATCTGATATATAGCTCTTTTACTACAAATTGAAGTATAGACTCCTTTTTTTAGAATAATTTTGTGCATCTATAAGTCTTACATTACAGTTAAGCTAATTAAATAGAGAGTAAGATTTATTATTGTGATATATGGTATATTGCAAGTGTTTTTTTCATAAGTTTCTGTAACTGTAGCGTTATTGTATTATATACAGTATTTACTATCATATGCTACAACCCATAAATGTAGTGTTTTCAATGATATTAGCTATTTATCGGTTATAATAGCGGTGTTCCTACACATTGAAGTATAAAATCCTTTTTTAAATAATTTGCACCTACAGTAGCTTCATTACTATTAAGCTAATAAATAGAGAGTAAGATGTTATTTATTTGGATATAACGGTTAATATTGCAACGTTTTTCATATTTTTCTTTTAAACTGTAGTGTTTATTTGTTATATACAGTATTTTTAACTTTCCTAATCTAGAAACATAAAATGTAGTTTTTCAATGTATTTAGCTATTTATCGTATATATATGTTTTTCCTACATTGAAGTATAAAGTTCCTCTTTTTCGAATATTTGCACCTATACGTAAGCTTACATTACATAAGCTATTAAATTAAAGATTAAGGAGGTTTATTTATTGTGATATAACGGTATATTGCAAGCGTTTTCATATTTCCTTGTAACCGAGCGTTTTATTTGTATATATACAAGTAGTTTTACTTTAAGCATATTGCTATAAACCATAAATGTAGTGTTGTTTCATGATATTAGCTATTTATCGTGATATATAGCTTTTTTTTACTACAAATTGAAGTATAAAATCCTCTTTTCGAAATATTTTGCACCTATAAGTGCTTTATATTTAGCATAAGCGATTAAATAAAGATTGAGGTTATTTTATTGTGATATAACGGTATATTTGCAAGCATTTTCATAGTTTCTTGTAAACGGTAGCGTTATTGTATATATCAAGTAGTTTTACTATCATAAATTGCTATAAACCCTAAACGTAGTGTTTTCATGATATTAGTCTATTTTCGGTGATATATAGCTGTTTCCTACAAATTGAAGTATACAAACTTTTTTTTTGATTAATTTGCAACTATAAGTTGCTTACATTACATTAAGCTAATAAATAAAAGAGGAAGAGTTATTTATTGTGATATACGGTATATTGCAAGCGTTTTTGCATAGTTTCTTGTAAACTGTAGCGTATTGTATATATACAAGTAGTTTTACTTATTAATTATTGCTATAAACTCATAAATGTAGTGTTTTTCAATGATTTAGTTATTTTATCATGATATATAGCTCTTTTACTACAAATTGAAGTATAGAATCCTTTTTTTAGAATATTTTGCATCTATAAGTACTTACATTACATTAAGGGCTATTAATAGAAGAGTAAAGTTATTTATGTGATATAATGGTATATTGCATGCCTTTTTCATAGTTTTCTTGTAAACTGTAGCGTTATTGTTATATAACAAGTAGTTTTTACTTTATCATATGCTATAAACCCATACATGTAGTGTTTTTCAATGATTTTGCTAAGTTACAGTGATATATAGCTGTTTTCCGTACAAAGTGAAGTATAAAATCCTGTTTTTAGAATAATTTGCCCTATAAGTAGCTTATATTACATTAAGCGATTAAATAGAAGAGTAAGAGGTTATTTATTGTCATATAACGGTATATTGCAAGCTTTTTCATATTTCTTGTAAACCGTAGCGTTTATTGTATATATACAAGTAGTTTTACTATCATAATTGGCTATAAACCATAAAATGTAGTGTTTTCAATGATATTGCTATTTATCGTGATATTATAGCTGTTTCCTACATTGAAGTATACAATTCTTTTTTTTAGAATACTTTGCACCTATAAGTACTTACATACATAACTATTAAATAGAAGAGTAGGAGGTTATTTATTGTATATTAACTTTATATTGCAAACCTTTTTCTTAGTTTCTTGTAAACTGTAGCGTTATTTTATATATACGAAGTAGTTTTACTTATCATATTGCTATAGAACCCAGAAAATGTAGTGTTTTCATGAGATTGCTATTTATCGGTGATATATAAGCTGTTTTTCCTACAAATTGAAGTATACACTCCTTTTTTTAGAATAATTTGCACCTATAATTAGCTTACATTACATTAAGCTAATAATAAAGAGTAAGAGGTTATTTAATTGTGATATACGTATATTGCAAGCGTTTTTCATAGTTTACTTGTAAACTGTAGCGTTATTGTATATATACAAGTAGTTTTTACTTATTATATTTGCTTTTAAACCAATAAAAGTATTGTTTTCAATGATATTAGCTGATTTATCGGTGATATATAGCTGTTTTCCTACAATTGAAGTATAAAATCCTTTTTTTAGAATATTTTGCACTATACGTAGCTTACCTTACATTAGCTATTAAATAAAGCAGTAATAGGTTTTTTTGTGATATAACGGTATATTGCAAGCGTTTTTCATGAGTTTTCTTTAAACTTAGCGTTATTGTATATATAACAAGTGAGTTTTTACTTATTATATATTGCTATAACCCATAAAATGTGTGTTTTCAATGATTTTAGCTAGTTATCAGTGTATATAGCTGTTTTCCTACAATTGAGTATAAATCCTCTTTTTAGAATAATTGTGCACCTATAAATAAGCTTACTTTACATTAAGCTATTGAAATCGAAGAGTAAGAGGTTATTTATTGTGATTAACGGGATATTTGTCACGTTTTTCATAGTTTCTGTCTAAACTGTAGCGGTTTATGTATATATACACGTATTTACCTTATCCTATTGCTATAAACCCATAAATTTGTGTTTTCAATGATGTTAGCTATTTATCGGTGATATATAGCTGTTTTCCTACAAATTGAAGTATACAATCCTTTTTTTAGAATAATTTGCAAATTATAAGTACTACATTACCTTAAGCTATTAAAGTAGAAGAGTAAGAGGTTATTTATTGTGATATAACGGTATATTGCAAGCGTTTTCATAGTTTCTTCTAAACTGTAGCGTATTGTATATATACAAGTAGTTTTTACTTGATTATATTGCTATAAACCCATAAAATGTAGTTTTCCAATGATTTAGCTAGTTATCTGTATATAGCTGTTTTCCTACAATTGAAGTATAAAATCCTTTTTTAGATAATTTGCACCTATAAGTAGCTACATTACCATTAAAGCTATTAAATAGAAGAGTAACAGGTTATTTATTGTGAATATAACGGTAATATTGCAACGTTTTTCCAAGTATTTCTTGTAACCCGTAGCCTGTTTATTTGTATATATACAAGTAGTTTTACTTATCCATATTGCTAGAAAACCATTTAAAATGTGGTAGTGTTTTCCAATATATTAGCTATTATCGGTGATTATAGCTGTTTTTCCTACAAATTGAGTATACAATCTTTTGTTAGAATAATTTTGCAAATATAAGTAGCTTACATGAACATTAAGATAATAAAAGGAAAAGTAAAAGGTTATTTATTGTGTTATAACGGTATATTGCAAGCGTTGTTCATAGTTTCTTGTAAACTGTAGCGTTATTGTATATATACAAGTGCTTTACTTATCATATTGCTATTAACCCATAAGAGTAGTGTTTTTCAATGATATTAGCTATTTATCGGTGATATATAGCTGTTTTCCTCCAAATTGAAGTATAAAATTCTTTTTTTTAGAATAATTTGCTCCTATAAGTAGCTTACATTACATTAAGCTATTACATAGAAGAGTAGGAGGTTATTTTATTGTATATAAACGGTATATTGCAATCATTTTTCATAGTTTCTTGTAAAACTGTAGCGTTATTGTTAAATATACAAGTGCTTTTCTTATCATATTGGCTAATAAACCCATCAAATGTATGGGTTTTTCAATGAGAGAAGCTATTTAATCGGTGATATATACTGTTTTCCTACAAATGAAGTATACAATCTTTTTTTTAGATAATTTGCACCTATAAGTACTTACATACATTAAGCGAATAATGAAGAGTAAGAGGTTATTTATTGTGATATAACGGTATATTGCAAGCGTTTTTCATAGTTTTCTTGTAAACTGTAGCGTTTATTGTATAATACAAGTATTTAACTTATTATATTGCTATAAACCCATAAAATTAGTGTTTTCAATGATTTTAGTTAGTTTATCAGTGACATATAGCTATTTTTCCTACAAATTGAAGTATGATCCTTTTTTTAAATAATTTGGCCCTAAAGTAAGCTTACATTTTACATAAGCTATTAAATAGAAGAGTAAGAGGTTATTTATGTGATATAATGGTAATATTGCAAGCTTTTTCATAGTTTCTTCTAACTGTAGCGTTATTGTATATAACAAGTAGTTTTACTTATCATGATTGCTATAAACCCATAAAATGTAGTGTTTTCAATGATATTATTTATTTATCGGTGATTTATAGCTGTTTTCCTACAAATTGAAGTATACAATCCTTTTTTAGAATAATTTGGCCACCTATAGTAGCTTAAATTACATTAGCTAATAAATAGAAAAGTAGAGGTTATTTAGTGATGATATAACGGTATATTGCACGTTTTTTCATAGGTTTCTTGTAAACTGTAGCCGTTATTGTAGATATACAAGTAGTGTTTACTTTATTATATTGCTAATAAACCCATAAATTGTAGTGTTTCAATGATTTTAGCTAGTTATCATGATATATAGCTATTTCCTACAATTGAAGTATACAATCCTTTTATAGAATACTTTTGCACCTATAAGTAGCTTACATTACATTAAGCTATTAAATAGAGAAGTCAATGGTTATTGTCATTGTGATATAACACTATTTGGCATGTGTGTTTCATAGTTTCTTTTAAACTGTAGCGGTTATTGTAAATATATACAAGTACTTTTACTTATCATATGGTATAAACCACTGTCGTGTTTTCAATGACTATTAGCTATTTTATCGGTGATATATATAGCTAGTTTGCCTACAATTGAAGTTATAACATCCTCTTTTTAGAATAAATTGCACCTATAAGTGCTTACCTTACATTAAGCTATTAAAGAGAGATTCGAGGTTATTTATTGTGATATAAAGTATATGGCAGCGTTTTTCATACTTTCTTCTATACTGTAGCGTATGTATATAACAAGTAAGTTTTACTTATTTATGCTATAAAACCAATAAATGTAGTGTTTTTCAATGATTTTAGCTAGTTATCAGTGATATATAGATGTTTTCCTACAAAATTGAAGTATAAAATCTTTTTTTTAGATTATTTGCACCTATAAGTAGTTTACCATTACATAAGCTATTCATAGAAGAATAAGAGGTTTTTATTGTGATATAACTGGATATTGCAAGCGTTTTTCATAGTTTCTTGTAAACTGTAGCCCTTATATATATTACAAGTGTTTTTACTTATCCTATTGCTATAAACCCATAACATGTAGTGTTTTCAATTATATTAGCTATTTTATCGGTGATATATACATGTTTTCTCCTACTTATGACAGTAGAAATCCTCTTTTTCGAATAATTGCCGATAAGTAGCTTACATTACATAAGCGATAATAGAAGAGTAAGAGGTATTTATTGTGATATAACGGTATATTGTCAGGCGTTTTTTCATAGTTTCTTCTAACTATAGCGTTTATTGTATATATTACAAGTAGTTTTACTTATTGTTTCTATAAACCCATAAAATGTAGTGTTTTCAATGATTTTACTAGTTATCAGTAATATCTAGCTGTTTTCCTACACATTGAAGTATAAAACCTCTTTTTAGAATAATTTGCACCTATAAGTAGCGTACATTCCATTAAGCTATTCAATAGAAGAGTTAAGTGGTTATTTATTGTGATATAACGGTATAATTGCCACGTTTTTCATAGTTTCTTGTAAACTGTATATAACTATATCAACTGTATTATCAGTGATAATATACTGTTTTCCTACAAAAGGAAGTATAAAATCCTTTTTTTAGAATAATTTGCATCTAGAAGTAGCTACATTATATTAAGCAATTAAATAGAAGAGTAAGAGGTTATTTATTGTGTGATAGACGGTATATTGCAGCGTTTTCATAGGTTTTCTTGTAAACTGTACGTTATTGTATATATACAGTAGTTTTACTTATCCTATTGCTGAACCCATAAATGTAGTGTTTATCAATGATATCGCTATTATCGGTGATATATGCTGTTTTTCCTACATTGAATATAAATCCTCTTTTTAGAATAATTTGGCAACCTACAGTAGGCTTACATTACATTAAGCTATTAAATAGAAGAGTAGGGTATTTATTTGTGATATAACGGTATATTGCAAGCGTTTTCATAGTTTTCTTCTAACTGTAGCGTTATTGTATATATACAAGTAGTTTTACTTATCCAATTGCTCTAACCCATAAAATGTATTGTTTTTTCAATGATTTTAGCTATTTATCGTGATATATAAGCGTTTTCCACAAATGAAGTATACATCCTTTTTTTTTTGAATAATTTGCCCTATAGTAGTTACATTACATTATGCTATTAAATAGAAGAGTAAGGGGTTATTTTTGTGATATACGGTATCTTGCAGCGTTTTTTCATAGTTTCTTCTAAACTGTAGCGTTATTGTATTATACAATTATTTTACTGTAGTCATATTGCTATAAACCGCATAAGATGGTAGTGTTTTCAATGATAGCTTGCTAATTTTCATTGATATATAAGCTGTTTTTTTTCCTACAATGAAGTATAAAATCCTTTTTGTTTAGAATAATTTGCACCTATAAGTAGCTTACATTACATTAAGCTTTAAATAAAAAAGGAAGTAAGAGGTTTATTTTATTGGTATATAACGTATATTGCAAAGCGTTTTTTCATAGTTTCTTGTCACCGTGCGTTATGTATATATACCCAAGTATGTTTTTACTTATCATATTGCTATAAACCTAAAATGTGTGTTCTTTACACACACCACAATGCTTAGCTATTATCGGTGATATATTCTGTTTTTTCCTACAATTGATGTCTACATTTACTTTTTTTTAGAGATAATTTGCACCTATAAGTAGCTTACATTACATGAAGCTTTAAATAGAAGAGTGGATGTTTTTATTGTGATATAACGGTATATTGCCAACATTTTTCCTTAGTTTCTTGTTAAACCTGGTAGCGTTTTATTGTATATATCAGTAGGTTTTACTTATCATAGTGCTATAAACCCATAAATGCAGTGTTTTCAATGATATTAGCTAGTTATCGGTGATATATAGCGGTTTTTCCTACAAATTGAGTATAAAATCCTCTTTTTAGAATAATTTGCACCTATAAGTAGCTTTACATTACATTAGCCTATTAAATAGAAAGTAAGAGGTTATTTATTGTGATATAAACGTAATATTGCAAAGCTTTTTTCATAGTTTCTTGTAAACTGTAGCGTTTATTGTATTATACAAGTATTTTTACTTTTCATATTGCTAAAACCCATAAAATGTAGTCCCCTTTTAATATTAGCTATTTACGGTGATATATAGCTGTTTTTCCCCACAAATTGAAGTATACAAACCTTTTTTTTTGAATAATTTTCACCCATAAGTTTGCTTACCTTACATTAAGCTATTAAATAGAAAGTAAGGTTATTTTTTGTGATATAAAGGGATATTGCCAAACGTTTTTCTAGTTTTTTTCTAAACTGTAGCGTTATTGTATATATACAAGTAGTTTTTCTTATCCTATTGCTATAACCCATAAAAAGTAGTGTTTTCAATGATTTTAGCTATTTATTTGGTTATTATAGGGCTTTTTTTTCCACAAATTGAAATAAACAATTTCCCTTTTTTTTTAATAATTTTTCACCTATAAATAGCTTAAATTTCATTTAAGGGTATTAAATAGAAGAGTAAAAAAGGGGTTTTTTATTGTGATTAACGGTAAAAATTTTCAAGCGTTTTTTTAAGTTTCTTCAAAAAAATAGCATTATTGTATATATACAAAAGTTTTTTACTTTTCATATTGCTATAAAAAAAATAAAAAGTAGTTTTTTCAATTATATTACATTTTTCGGTGATATATCTGTTTTTTCCCACAAATTGATGATAACAATTTTTCCCCCCCCTTTTTTTTAATAATTTTCACCCATAAGTAGCTTACATTAATTTAAACCTTTTTAAATGAAAAATTAGGGGGTTTTTTTATTGTGATTTTAAAAGGTAAAATTGCAAACCTTTTTCTTTTTCTTGTAAACTGTACGTTATTTTATATTACAAGTATTTTTTTTTTATCAATTGCTATAAACCCATAAAATGTAGTGTTTTCAATGAAAATTATCTTTTTTAAACGGTTTATATATAGCTGTTTTCCTACAAATTTTAAGGGATACAATCCTTTTTTTAGAATAATTGCACCCCTTTAAAAGGGTTACATTACCTTAACTAATAAAAAGGGAAAAGAAAGGTTTTTTTTATTGTGATATAACGGTATTTGCAAGCGTTTTTTTATGTTTCTTTTAAACTGTAGCGTTATTGTATTTACAAGTAGTTTTTTTCTTATTTTATTCTATAAAACCCAATTTAAAATTTGTGGGTTTTTAATGATATTACTTTTTTATCGGTGATATATAACTGTTTTCCTACAAATTGAAGTATAAAATCCCCTTTTTTTTGAATAATTTTGCCCTATAAGTACTTACTTACATTAAGCTTTTAAATAAAGAGTAAGATTTTTTTATTGTGATATAAAGGGATATTGGGGGAAACGTTTTTTTTAGTTTTTTCTAAACTATAGCGTTTTTGTATATATTCCCAAATAGTTTTTTTATATTTTATTGCTAAAAAGCCCAAAAAAATGTAAGTGTTTTTTAATGATTTTTTTCTAGTTTTTCAGTGATTATACTGTTTTCCCCACAAATTGAAATATAAAAAATTTTCTTTTTAGAATAAATTTGCACCTATAAGTTTGGTAACATTACAAATTTTCCCATTAAATGAAAAGTAAGAGGTTTTTATTTTTGAATAACGGGGATATTGCAAAGCGTTTTTTCATAGTTTTTTTTGTAAACTGTAGGGGTTATTTTTTTTTTATACAAGTAGTTTTTACTCATCCCATTCGCTATAAACCCATAAAAAGTAGTGTTTTTTAATGATGTTTTTCTATTTATCGTTTTATATATAGCTGTTTTCCTCCCAAATTTTAAGTATACAAACCTTTTTTTAGAAAATAAATTTTCACCTATAATTTGCTTACATTACATTAAGCTATTAAATAGAAGAGTAGAGGTTTTTTTATTGGGGATATAACGTATATTGGGAAGGGGTTTTTATAGTTTTCTTTTTAAAATGTAGCGTTTTTGTATATATCAAGTTTGTTTTAAATTATTATAATTTTCTATAAACCCATAAAATTATGTTTTCAATGATTTTTTGGGTAGGGTTATTTTTTTGTGATATATTAAGGGTGTTTTTTCCCATAAAATTTAAGTATAAAAAACCTTTTTTTTGAAAAATTTGCAAACCCATAAGGGAGCTTACTTAAATTTAAGGGTATTAAATAGAAGAGGGAAAAGGTTTTTTTATTTTTGTATAATGGTATATTTCAACGTTTTTCATGTTTTTTGTAAACCCCTAGGGGTTATTGTATATATACAAGTAGTTTTACTTAAACCTAAATTTCTATAAAAACCCTAAAATGAGTGTGGGTTTAATGATATTAGCTATTTATCGGGGATATATGCTGTTTTTTCCCACAAATTGAAGTAACAATCTTTTTTTTTAGAATAATTTTGGGGAAATATAAAATAGCTTAAAAATTTTTAAAAATTTTGATAATAAAAAGAAAAGAAAAAGGGTTTTTATTGTGGTATAACGGTATATTTTCAAGCGTTTTTTTATAGTTTCTTGTAAATGTAGCGGGGTTTTTTTTATATACAAAATAGCTTTACTTATCAATTGGGTATTTTAACCCCTAAGAGGTATGTTTTCAAAGAAAATTAGCATTTATCGGGGATATATAGCGGGTTTTTCCCACAAATTTTAAGTATAAAATTTTTTTTTTTTTGAAAAATTTGGGTCCTATAAGTAGGGTTTCATTACTTAAGCTTTAAATAGAAAAGTAGGAGGGTTTTTTAATTTTGATATAAAGGTAATTGCAAGGGGATTTTTCATAGTTTCTTGTAAAATGTAGCGTTATTGTATATATACAAGTAGTTTTACTTATCATATTGCTATAAACCCATAAAATGTAGTGTTTTCAATGATATTAGCTATTTATCGGTGATATATAGCTGTTTTCCTACAAATTGAAGTATACAATCCTTTTTTTAAAATAATTTGCACCTATAAGTAGCTTACATTACATTAAGGTAATTAATAGAAGAGTAAGAGGTTATTTATTGTGATATAACGGTATATTGCAAGCGTTTTTCATAGTTTCTTGTAAACTGTAGCGTTATTGTATATATACAAGTAGTTTTACTTATTATATTGCTATAAACCCATAAAATGTAGTGTTTTCGATGATTTTAGTTAGTTATCAGTGATATATAGCTATTTTCCTACAAATTGAAGTATAGAATCCTCTTTTTAGAATAATTTGCACCTATTAGTAGCTTAAATTATATTAAGCTATTAAAGAGAAGAGTAAGAGGTTATTTATTGTGATATAACGGTATATTGCAAGCGTTTTTCATAGTTTCTTGTAAACTGTAGCGTTATTGTATATATACAAGTAGTTTTACTTATCATATTGCTATAAACCCATAAAATGTAGTCCTTTCAATGATATTAGCTATTTATCGGTGATATATAGCTGTTTTCCTACAAATTGAAGTATACAATCCTTTTTTTAGAATAATTTGCACCTATAAGTAGCTTACATTACATTAAGCTATTAAATAGAAGAGTAAGAGGTTATTTATTGTGATATAACGGTATATTGCAAGCGTTTTTCATAGTTTCTTCTAAACTGTAGCGTTATTGTATATATACAAGTAGTTTTACTTATCCTATTGCTATAAACCCATAAAATGTAGTGTTTTCAATGATTTTAGCTATTTATCGGTGATATATAGCTGTTTTCCTACAAATTGAAGTATACAATCCTTTTTTTGAATAATTTGCACCTATAAGTAGCTTACATTACATTAAGCTATTAATAGAAGAGTAAGAGGTTATTTATTGTGATATAACGGTATATTGCAAGCGTTTTCATAGTTTCTTCTAAACTGTAGCATTATTGTATATATACAAGTAGTTTTACTTATCATATTGCTAAAAACCATAAAATGTAGTGTTTTCAATGATATTAGCTATTTATCGGTGATATATAGCTGTTTTCCTACAAATTGAATGTATACAATTCTTTTTTTTTGAATAATTTGCACCTATAAGTAGCTTACATTACATTAAGCTATTAAATAGAAGATTAGGAGGTTATTTATTGTGATATAACGGTATATTGCAAACTTTTTCATTAGTTTCTTGTAAACTGTAGCGTTATTTTATATATACAAGTAGTTTTACTTATCATATTGCTATAAACCCTAAAATGTAGTGTTTTCAATGATATTATCTATTTATCGTGATATATAGCTGTTTCCTACAAATTGAAGTATACAATCCTTTTTTTAGAATAATTTGCACCTATAAGTAGCTTACATTACATTAAGCTAATAAATAGAAGAGTAAGAGGTTATTTATTGTGATATAACGGTATATTGCAAGCGTTTTTCATAGTTTCTTGTAAACTGTAGCGTTATTGTATATATACAAGTAGTTTTACTTATTATATTGCTATAAACCCATAAAATGTGGTGTTTTCAATGATTTTAGCTAGTTATCAGTGATATATAGCTGTTTTCCTACAAATTGAAGTATACAATCCTCTTTTTAGAATAATTTGCACCTATAAGTAGCTTACTTTATATTAAGCTATTAAATAGAAGAGTAAGAGGTTATTTATTGTGATATAACGGTATATTGTCAGCGTTTTTCATAGTTTCTTCTAAACTGTAGCGTTATTGTATATATACAAGTAGTTTTACTCATCCTATTGCTATAAACCCATAAAATGTAGTGTTTTCAATGATGTTAGCTATTTATCGTTGATATATAGCTGTTTTCCTACAAATTGAAGTATACAATCCTTTTTTTAGAATAATTTGCACCTATAAGTAGCTTACATTACATTAAGCTATTAAATAGAAGAGTAAGAGGTTATTTATTGTGATATAACGGTATATTGCAAGCGTTTTTCATAGTTTCTTTAAACTGTAGCGTTATTGTATATATACAAGTAGTTTTACTTATTATATTGCTATAAACCCATAAAATGTAGTGTTTTCAATGATTTTAGCTAGTTATCAGTGATATATAGCTGTTTTCCTATAAATTGAAGTATAAAATCCTTTTTTTAGAATAATTTGCACCTATAAGTAGCTTACATTACATTAAGCTATTAAATAGAAGAGTAAGAGGTTATTTATTGTGATATAACGGTATATTGCAAGCGTTTTTCATAGTTTCTTGTAAACCGTAGCGCTATTGTATATATACAAGTAGTTTTACTTATTATATTGCTATAAAACCATAAAATGTAGTGTTTTCAATGATTTTAGCTATTTATCGGTGATATATAGCTGTTTTCCTATAAATTGAAGTATAAAATCCTTTTTTTAGAATAATTTGCACCTATAAGTAGCTTACATTACATTAAGCTATTAAATAGAAGAGTAAGAGGTTATTTATTGTGATATAACGGTATATTGCAAGCGTTTTTCATAGTTTCTTGTAAACTGTAGCGTAATTGTATATATACAAGTAGTTTTACTTATCATATTGCTATAAAACCATAAAATGTAGTGTTTCAATGATATTAGCTATTTATCGGTGATATATAGCTGTTTTCCTACAAATTGAAGTATACAATCTTTTTTTAGAATAATTTGCAAATATAAGTAGCTTACATTACATTAAGATAATAAAAAGAAAAGTAAAAGGTTATTTATTGTGGTATAACGGTATATTGCAAGCGTTTTTCATAGTTTCTTGTAAACTGTAGCGTTATTGTATATATACAAGTAGCTTTACTTATCATATTGCTATTAACCCATAAGAGGTAGTGTTTTCAATGATATTAGCTATTTATCGGTGATATATAGCTGTTTTCCTACAAATTGAAGTATAAAATTCTTTTTTTTAGAATAATTTGCTCCTATAAGTAGCTTACATTACATTAAGCTATTAAATAGAAGAGTAGGAGGTTATTTATTGTGATATAACGGTATATTGCAAGCATTTTTCATAGTTTCTTGTAAACTGTAGCGTTATTGTATATATACAAGTAGTTTTACTTATCATATTGCTATAAACCCATAAAATGTAGTGTTTTCAATGATATTAGCTATTTATCGGTGATATATAGCTGTTTTCCTACAAATTGAAGTATACAATCCTTTTTTTAGAATAATTTGCACCTATAAGTAGCTTACATTACATTAAGGTAATTAATAGAAGAGTAAGAGGTTATTTATTGTGATATAACGGTATATTGCAAGCGTTTTTCATAGTTTCTTGTAAACTGTAGCGTTATTGTATATATACAAGTAGTTTTACTTATTATATTGCTATAAACCCATAAAATGTAGTGTTTTTTGATGATTTTAGTTAGTTATCAGTGATATATAGCTTTTTTTCCTACAAATTGAAGTATAGAATCCTCTTTTTAGAATAATTTGCACCTATTAGTAGCTTAAATTATATTAAGCTATTTTAAAAAGAAGAGTAAGAGGTTATTTATTGTGATATAACGGTATATTGCAAGCGTTTTTCATAGTTTCTTCTAAACTGTAGCGTTATTGTATAGATACAAGTAGTTTTTTCTTATCATATTGCTATAAACCATAAAATGTAGTGTTTTCAAAAGATATTATCTATTTATCGGTGATAAAAGCTGTTTTCCTACAAATTGAAGTATAAAATTCTCTTTTTAGAATAATTTGGGACCTATAAGTAGCTTTTATTACATTAAGCTATAAATAGAAAGAGTAAGGTTATTTATTGTGATATACGGTATATTGCAAGCGTTTTTTCATAGTTTCTTGTAAAATGTAGCGTATTGTATACATACAAGTAGTTTTACTTATCATATTGCTATAACCCATAAAATGTAGTGTTTTCAATGATTTTAGCTAGTTATCAGTGAAGAGTTTTTTTTTCTTCTACAAATTGAAGTATATTTCTTTAATCTTAGCTAAATAGCTTTTATATTTGCTACAACTATATTTTACAAATTATAGCTAAAAATATGTATTTTTCATGAATTTAGATATCAATTTTAATCTTAAAAACAATGTTTTTTCAGTATTTTAATGTATTTTTGAAAGGGTAAACAATGTCGAAATTTGACAATATTCAGCACTTTTACACAACTATATTTAACAATGTTATGAGCTAAAATATGTATTTTTCATGAAATTTAGGTATCAATTTTAATCTAAAAAAACGTTTTTTCAAGTTTTTTATGTTTTTGAAAGCCTAAAAAATGTCGAAATTTGACATCATTCAGCATTTACCAACTATATTTTACAATATTATGAGCTTAAAAAGTATTTGTCATAAATTTATGTATCAATTTTATTCTTAAAAAACTTTTTTTCAAGTGTTTTATGTATTATGAAGGCTAAAAAATTTCGAAAATTGACTTATTCAGCCCTTTTTGATAGAGAAATTCAAAATTTGGATTATGTGTTTTCGTTAGAAATTGCTATTTAAACTACTGTAAGCTTATAATGGATTTGAGACTCTATATTGTGATACAATTGTATATTATACGTGTTTTCAAGTTTCTTCTTAATTGTGGTGTTATATCATTAATAGAAGGTATTTACCTGAGATAATGCTTAACCCTCAAAATGTGTTTTTCAATGATTTTAGCTAGTTATCGGTGATATATAGCTGTTTTCCTACAATTTGAAGTATACAATCCTTTTTTTAGAATAATTTGCACCTATAAGTAGCTTACATTACATTAAGCTAATAAATAGAAGAGTAAGAGGTTATTTATTGTGATATAACGCTATATTGCAAGCGTTTTTCATAGTTTCTTGTAAACTGTAGCGTTATTGTATATATACAAGTAGTTTTACTTATCATATTGCTATAAACCCATAAAATGTAGTGTTTTCAATGATATTAGCTATTTATCGGTGATATATAGCTGTTTTCCTACAAATTGAAGTATAAAATTCTTTTTTTTCGAATAATTTGCACCTATAAGTAGCTTACATTACATTAAGCTATTAAATAGAAGAGTAGGAGGTTATTTATTGTGATATAACGGTATATTGCAAGCATTTTTCTTAGTTTCTTGTAAACTGTAGCGTTATTGTATATATACAAGTGCTTTTACTTATCATATTGCTATAAACCCATAAAATGTAGTGTTTTCAATGATATAAGCTATTTATCGGTGATATATAGCTGTTTTCCTACAAATTGAAGTATACAATCCTTTTTTTAGAATAATTTGCACCTATAAGTAGCTTTTATTACATTAAGCTAATAAATAGAGTGGTAAGAGGTTATTTATTGTGATATAACGGTATATTGCAAGCGTTTTTCATAGTTTCTTGTAAACTGTAGCGTTATTGTATATATACAAGTAGTTATACTTATTATATTGCTATAAACCCATAAAATGTAGTGTTTTCAATGATTTTAGTTAGTTATCAGTGATATATAGCTATTTTCCTACAAATTGAAGTATAGAATCCTTTTTTTAGAATAATTTGCACCTATAAGTAGCTTACATTACATTAAGCTATTAAATAGAAGAGTAAGAGGTTATTTATTGTGATATAATGGTATATTGCAAGCGTTTTTCATAGTTTCTTGAAACTGTAGCGTTATTGTATATATACAAGTAGTTTTACTTATCATATTGCTATAAACCCATAAAATGTAGTGTTTTCAATGATATTATTTATTTATCGGTGATTTATAGCTGTTTTCCTACAAATTGAAGTATACAATCCTTTTTTTAAAATAATTTGCACCTATAAGTAGCTTAAATTACATTAAGCTAATAAATAGAAGAGTAAGAGGTTATTTATTGTGATATAACGGTATATTGCAAGCGTTTTTCATAGTTTCTTGTAAACTGTAGCGTTATTGTAGATATACAAGTAGTGTTACTTATTATATTGCTATAAACCCATAAATTGTAGTGTTTTCAATGATTTTAGCTAGTTATCAGTGATATATAGCTATTTTCCTACAAATTGAAGGATAAAATCCTTTTTATAGAATAATTTGCACCTATAAATAGCTTACATTACATTAAGCTATTAAATAGAAGAGTAAATGGTTATTTATTGTGATATAACAGTATATTGCATGTGTTTTTCATAGTTTCTTTTAAACTGTAGCGTTATTGTATATATACAAGTACTTTTACTTATCATATTGGTATAAACCCATAAAATGTAGTGTTTTCAATGATATTAGCTATTTATCGGTGATATATATAGCTGTTTTCCTACAAATTGAAGTATAAAATCCTCTTTTTAGAATAAATTGCACCTATAAGTAGCTTACATTACATTAAGCTATTAAAGAAGAGTAGAGGTTATTTATTGTGATATAACGGTATATGGCAAGCGTTTTTCATAGTTTCTTCTATACTGTAGCGTTATTGTATATATACAAGTAGTTTTACTTATTATATTGCTATAAACCCATAAAATGTAGTGTTTTCAATGATTTTAGCTAGTTATCAGTGATATATAGCTGTTTTCCTACAAATTGAAGTATAAAATCTTTTTTTTAGATTAATTTGCACCTATAAGTAGTTTACATTACATTAAGCTATTACATAGAAGAATAAGAGGTTATTTATTGTGATATAACGGTATATTGCAAGCGTTTTTCATAGTTTCTTGTAAACTGTAGCTTTATTGTATATATACAAGTAGTTTTACTTATCCTATTGCTATAAACCCATAAAATGTAGTGTTTTCAATTATATTAGCTATTTATCGGTGATATATAGCTGTTTTCCTACTTATTGAAGTATAAAATCCTCTTTTTCGAATAATTTGCACCTATAAGTAGCTTACATTACATTAAGCTATTAAATAGAAGAGTAAGAGGTTATTTATTGTGATATAACGGTATATTGCAGGCGTTTTTCATAGTTTCTTCTAAACTATAGCGTTATTGTATATATACAAGTAGTTTTACTTATTATTTTGCTATAAACCCATAAAATGTAGTGTTTTCAATGATTTTAGCTAGTTATCAGTAATATATAGCTGTTTTCCTACAAATTGAAGTATAAAATCCTCTTTTTAGAATAATTTGCACCTATAAGTAGCGTACATTACATTAAGCTATTAAATAGAAGAGTAAGAGGTTATTTATTGTGATATAACGGTATATTGCCAGCGTTTTTCATAGTTTCTTGTAAACTGTATATATATATCAACTGTATATATCAGTGATATATAGCTGTTTTCCTACAAAATGAGTATAAAATCCTTTTTTTTAGAATAATTTTGCATCTATAAGTAGCTTACTTACATTAAGCTATTAAATAGAAGAGTAAGAGGTTATTTATTGTGATATAACGGTATATTGCAAGCGTTTTTCATAGTTTCTTGTAAACTGTAGCGTTATTGTATATATACAAGTAGTTTTACTTATCCTATTGCTATAAACCCATAAAATGTAGTGTTTTCAATGATATTAGCTATTTATCGGTGATATATAGCTGTTTTCCTACAAATTGAAGTATAAAATCCTCTTTTTAGAATAATTTGCACCTACAAGTAGCTTACATTACATTAAGCTATTAAATAGAAGAGTAAGAGGTTATTTATTGTGATATAACGGTATATTGCAAGCGTTTTTCATAGTTTCTTCTAAACTGTAGCGTTATTGTATATATACAAGTAGTTTTACTTATCCAATTGCTCTAAACCCATAAAATGTAGTGTTTTCAATGATTTTAGCTATTTATCGGTGATATATAGCTGTTTTCCTACAAATTGAAGTATACAATCCTTTTTTTTGAATAATTTGCACCTATAAGTAGCTTACATTACATTATGCTATTAAATAGAAGAGTAAGAGGTTATTTATTGTGATATAACGGTATATTGCAAGCGTTTTTCATAGTTTCTTCTAAACTGTAGCGTTATTGTATATATACAAGTAGTTTTACTTATTATATTGCTATAAACCCATAAAATGTAGTGTTTTCAATGACGTTTGCTAGTTTTCAGTGATATATAGCTGTTTTCCTACAAATTGAAGTATAAAATCCTTTTTTTAGAATAATTTGCACCTATAAGTAGCTTACATTACATTAAGCTATTAAATAGAAGAGTAAGAGGTTATTTATTGTGATATAACGGTATATTGCAAGCGTTTTTCATAGTTTCTTGTAAACCGTAGCGTTATTGTATATATACAAGTAGTTTTACTTATCATATTGCTATAAAACCATAAAATGTAGTGTTTTCAATGATATTAGCTATTTATCGGTGATATATAGCTGTTTTCCTACAAATTGATGTATACAATTCTTTTTTTTAGAATAATTTGCACCTATAAGTAGCTTACATTACATTAAGCTATTAAATAGAAGAGTAGGAGGTTATTTATTGTGATATAACGGTATATTGCAAACATTTTTCATAGTTTCTTGTAAACTGTAGCGTTATTGTATATATACAAGTAGTTTTACTTATCATATTGCTATAAACCCATAAAATGTAGTCCTTTCAATGATATTAGCTATTTATCGGTGATATATAGCTGTTTTCCTACAAATTGAAGTATACAATCCTTTTTTTAGAATAATTTGCACCTATAAGTAGCTTACATTACATTAAGCTATTAAATAGAAGAGTAAGAGGTTATTTATTGTGATATAACGGTATATTGCAAGCGTTTTTCATAGTTTCTTCTAAACTGTAGCGTTATTGTATATATACAAGTAGTTTTACTTATGCTATTGCTATAAACCCATAAAATGTAGTGTTTTCAATGATTTTAGCTATTTATCGGTGATATATAGCTGTTTTCCTACAAATTGAAGTATACAATCCTTTTTTTTGAATAATTTGCACCTATAAGTAGCTTACATTACATTAAGCTATTAAATAGAAGAGTAAGAGGTTATTTATTGTGATATAACGGTATATTGCAAGCGTTTTTCATAGTTTCTTCTAAACTGTAGCATTATTGTATATATACAAGTAGTTTTACTTATCATATTGCTATAAAACCATAAAATGTAGTGTTTTCAATGATATTAGCTATTTATCGGTGATATATAGCTGTTTTCCTACAAATTGAAGTATACAATTCTTTTTTCTAGAATAATTTGCACCTATAAGTAGCTTACATTACATTAAGCTATTAAATAGAAGAGTAGGAGGTTATTTATTGTGATATAACGGTATATTGCAAACCTTTTTCTTAGTTTCTTGTAAACTGTAGCGTTATTTTATATATACAAGTAGTTTTACTTATCATATTGCTATAAACCCATAAAATGTAGTGTTTTCAATGATATTATCTATTTATCGGTGATATATAGCTGTTTTCCTACAATTGAGTAACAATCTTTTTTGAATAATTGCACTATAAGTAGCTTACATACATAGTAATACATAGAAGAGTAGTTTATTTATTGGAATAACGGTATATGCAACTTTTCTAGTTTCTTGTAAACTGTAGCGTTTGTATATATACAATATTTTTATTATATTCATAACATAAATGTAGTGTTTTCAATGATATTACTATTTATCGGTGATATATACTGTTTTCCATTGAAGTATAATCTTTTTAGAATAATTTGCACCTAAGTAGCTACTTACATTAACTTAAATAAAAGTAAGGTTATTTATTGTGTATAACGTATATTGCAAGCGTTTTTCATATTTCTGAACTTAGCGTTTTGTATATATACAAGTGTTTTACTTATTATATTGCTATAACCCATAAAATGTGTGTTTTCAATGATTTTAGCTAGTTTCAGTGATATTGCTGTTTTTTCCCACAAATTTAAGTATACAAACCTCTTTTTAGATAATTTTTCACCTATAATACTTACATTACATTAACTATTAAAAAGAAGATAAAAGGGTTATTATTGTGATATAATGGTATATTTTCAAACGTTTTTTAATTTTTGTAATGTAGCGTTATTTATATTTCAGTAGTTTTACTTATCATATTTCTATAAACCCCTAAATGAGGTTTTCAATGATATTATTTTTTTCGGGATTTATAGCTTTTTCCTACAAATTGAAGTTTCAATCCTTTTTTTAAAAAAATTTGGGGACCCATAAGTATTAAATTACATTAAACTAATAAAAAAAGTAAGAGTTATTTATTGTGATATAACGGATATTTCAAACGTTTTTTTTATAGTTTCTTGTAAACTGTAGCTTTTTTTGTAGATAAAAAGTAGGTTTTCTTATTTTTTCAAACCCATAAAATTTTAGTGTTTTCAAGATTTTAGCTATTTTCGGGTATATGATTTTCCCACAAATTGAAGGGTAAAATCCTTTTAGAATAATTTGCACCTATAAATAGCTTACATTACTTAACTATTAATAGAAAGAAAAGGTTATTTTTTGTTATAAACATATATTTCATTGTTTTTTATAGTTTCTTTTAAAGTAGCGTTATTGTATATTACAAATACTTTACTTTTTCATATTGGTATAACCCCTAAAAAAGTGTGTTTTTAATGAAATTTTGCATTTTTCGTGATATTATAGCTGTTTTCCTACAAATTTTAAGTATAAAACCTCTTTTTAGAATAAAATTTCACCTATAAGTAGCTTTAAATTTCTTAAAGCTATTAAAAAGAAATAAAGGTTTTTTTATTGTGATTAACGGATATGGAACGTTTTTCATAGTTTCTTCTATAAATGTGCGTTATTGTATATAAACAAATATTTTATTATTATATTCTATAAACCCTAAAATTAGTGTTTTCAAGATTTTTCTTTTCAGTGAAATAGCTGTTTTCCCCCCAAATTGAAGTATAAATCTTTTTTTTAGTTAAATTTTCACCTATAAGTAGTTTACATTTCATTAAAAATTACATAGAAAATAAAAGGTTATTTATTGTGATATAACGGTATATTTTCAAGCGTTTTCTAGTTTTTTGTAAAATGTACTTTTTGTATATACAAATAGTTTTACTTTTCCTTTGCTATAAAAACCCTAAAAAGTAGTGTTTTTTTAAATTTTATTAGCTATTTATCGGGGATATATAGCTGTTTTCCTACTTTTTGAAGTATAAAATCCTCTTTTCGAATAATTTGCACCTATAAGTGCTTACATTACTTAAGTATTAAAAGAAAAGTAAGAGGTTATTTTTTTGGGATATAACGGTATTTGCAGGCGTTTTTCATAGTTTCTTCAAACTATAGCGTTATTGTATATATACAATAGTTTTTTTTATTTTTTTGCTATAAAAACCCCTAAAATGTAGTGTTTTCAATGATTTTTGCTAGTTTCAGAATATATAGCTGTTTCCTACAAAATTTAAGTAAAAATCCTCTTTTTAGAAAAATTTGCACCATAAGACGTACATTAATTAAATATTAAATAGAAAAGTAAAAGGTTTTTTATTGTGGAAAAACGGTATATTGCCAGCGTTTTTCATAGTTTTTTGTAAAAAGTTATAATTTTCAACTGTTATATCAGTGAATATAGCTGTTTTTCCCACAAAAAGAAGTATAAAAAACCTTTTTTTTGAATAATTTTCATCTATAATAGCTTACATTACATTAACTATTAAAAAAGAAGAGTAAAAGGTTTTTATTTGTTAACGGGATATTGCAAGCGTTTTTTTATAGTTTCTTGAAACTGTACGTTATTTTATAATACAAGTGTTTTTTTTTATCCCATTTCTATAAACCCTAAAAAGTTTTTTTCAAAGATATTCTTTTTTTCGGTGATTATAGCTGTTTTTTCCCAAAATTTAAGTATAAAAAACCTCTTTTTTGAAAAATTTTCACCTCAATAGTTACATTACATTAAACTTTAAATAGAAGAGTAAAGGTTATTTATTGTGATATAAAGGTATATTAACGTTTTTTTATAGTTTCTTCTAAACTGTAGCGTTATTGTATAATACAAGATTTTAATTATCCAATTCTCTAAACCCCCAAAAAATTAGTGTTTTCAGATTTTTAGCTATTTTCGGTGATATATACTGTTTTTCCCCACAAATTGAAGTATACAATCCTTTTTTTTAATAATTTGCACCCAAAAGCTTTCATTACATTAGCTATTAAATAGAAGAGTAAGAGGTTTTTTATTTGATATAACGGTATATTGCAAACGTTTTTTCATAGTTTTTTTTCTAAACTGTCGTTTTTAATATACAAGTAGTTTTACTTATTATATTTCTATAAAACCCCTAAAATGTGTGTTTTCAATGACTTTTTTCTAGTTTTCAGTGATATATACTGTTTTTCCTACAAAATTTAAGTATAAAAACCTTTTTTTGAATAATTTTCACCTATAAGTAGCTTACATTACATTAAACTATTAAAAAAGAAGAGTAAGAGGTTATTTTTTGTGATATAACGGGGGATATTGCAAGCGTTTTTCAAGTTTTTTGAAACCGTAGGTTATTGTATTATACAAGTAGTTTTTCTTTCATATTGTATAAAACCCTAAAATGTAGTGTTTTCAAGATATTAGCTATTTATCGGTATATAAGCTTTTTCCACAAAATTTATGTATAATTCTTTTTTTTAGAATAATTTGCACCTATAAGTAGCTTTCATTACATTAAGTATTAAATAGAAAGAGGGGGTTATTTTTGGAAAAACGGTATATTGAAACTTTTTAAAAGTTTTTTTGTAAACTGTAGCGTTTTGTTATATACAATATTTTACTTATCATATTTCTATAAAAAACCCTAAAATGTGTCCTTTCATGATATTAGCTATTTATCGGTGATTTTAGCTGTTTTCCCCAAAATTTAAGTATACAATCCTTTTTTTTGAATAATTTGCACCTATAATAGCTTCATTTTCTTAAGCTATTAAAAAGAAGAGTAAGAGGTTATTTTTGGATATAACGGTATTTGCAAAAACCCTTTTTTTTAGTTTCTTGTAAACTGTAGCGTTTTTTTATATATAATAGTTTTCTTATCAATTCTATAAAACCCATAAAATGTAGTGTTTTCAATGATATTATCTATTTATCGGTGAATATACTGTTTTCCCCAAAATTTAAGTATACAATCCTTTTTTTAGAATAATATGCCCTATAAGTAGCTTTCTTACATTAACTAATACTAAAGGTAGAGGTTATTTATTGTGATATAACGGTATATTTCAAGCGTTTTTCAAAAAGTTTCTTTTGGGAAACTTAGCGTTATTGTATATATACGTGTTTTACTTATTTATTCTATAAACCAATAAAAGTATGTTTTCAATGTTTAGCTATTTAAACGGGGATAATAGCTGTTTTTTCCCACAAATTGAAGTATAAAATCCTTTTTTTTTGAATAATTTGCACCTTAAGTAGCGTACATTTCATTAAGCTATTAAATAGAAAGTAAAAGTTATTTATTGTGATATAACCGGGGTTATTTTCAAGCGTTTTTCATAGTTTCTTGTAACTGTAGCTTATTGTATATTAAAATGTTTTTTTTTATATTTGCTATAAACCCCTAAAATGTGGGTTTTCAAAGATTTTGTGTTATCAGTGATATTAGCTGTTTTCCTACAAAATTTAAGTATACAATCCTTTTTTAGAAAAATTTTTCACCTTAAGTGTTCTTACATTACTATTAAATAGAAGAGAAAAGTTATTTATTTTGATATAAGGGAATTGCAAACGTTTTTTCATAGTTTCTTTTAAACTGTAGCGTTATTGTATATATACAAGTACTTTTACTTATCATATTGGTATAAACCAATGTAGTGTTTTCAATGATATTAGCTATTTATCGGTGATATATATAGCTGTTTTCCTACAAATTGAAGTATAAAATCCTCTTTTTAGAATAAATTGCACCTATAAGTAGCTTACATTACATTAAGCTATTAAAGAGAAGAGTAAGAGGTTATTTATTGTGATATAACGGTATATGGCAAGCGTTTTTCATAGTTTCTTCTATACTGTAGCGTTATTGTATATATACAAGTAGTTTTACTTATTATATTGCTATAAACCCATAAAATGTAGTGTTTTCAATGATTTTAGCTAGTTATCAGTGATATATAGCTGTTTTCCTACAAATTGAAGTATAAAATCTTTTTTTTAGATTAATTTGCACCTATAAGTAGTTTACATTACATTAAGCTATTACATAGAAGAATAAGAGGTTATTTATTGTGATATAACGGTATATTGCAAGCGTTTTTCATAGTTTCTTGTAAACTGTAGCTTTATTGTATATATACAAGTAGTTTTACTTATCCTATTGCTATAAACCCATAAAATGTAGTGTTTTCAATTATATTAGCTATTTATCGGTGATATATAGCTGTTTTCCTACTTATTGAAGTATAAAATCCTCTTTTTCGAATAATTTGCACCTATAAGTAGCTTACATTACATTAAGCTATTAAATAGAAGAGTAAGAGGTTATTTATTGTGATATAACGGTATATTGCAGGCGTTTTTCATAGTTTCTTCTAAACTATAGCGTTATTGTATATATACAAGTAGTTTTACTTATTATTTTGCTATAAACCCATAAAATGTAGTGTTTTCAATGATTTTAGCTAGTTATCAGTAATATATAGCTGTTTTCCTACAAATTGAAGTATAAAATCCTCTTTTTAGAATAATTTGCACCTATAAGTAGCGTACATTACATTAAGCTATTAAATAGAAGAGTAAGAGGTTATTTATTGTGATATAACGGTATATTGCCAGCGTTTTTCATAGTTTCTTGTAAACTGTATATATATATCAACTGTATATATCAGTGATATATAGCTGTTTTCCTACAAAATGAAGTATAAAATCCTTTTTTTAGAATAATTTGCATCTATAAGTAGCTTACATTACATTAAGCTATTAAATAGAAGAGTAAGAGGTTATTTATTGTGATATAACGGTATATTGCAAGCGTTTTTCATAGTTTCTTGTAAACTGTAGCGTTATTGTATATATACAAGTAGTTTTACTTATCCTATTGCTATAAACCCATAAAATGTAGTGTTTTCAATGATATTAGCTATTTATCGGTGATATATAGCTGTTTTCCTACAAATTGAAGTATAAAATCCTCTTTTTAGAATAATTTGCACCTACAAGTAGCTTACATTACATTAAGCTATTAAATAGAAGAGTAAGAGGTTATTTATTGTGATATAACGGTATATTGCAAGCGTTTTTCATAGTTTCTTCTAAACTGTAGCGTTATTGTATATATACAAGTAGTTTTACTTATCCAATTGCTCTAAACCCATAAAATGTAGTGTTTTCAATGATTTTAGCTATTTATCGGTGATATATAGCTGTTTTCCTACAAATTGAAGTATCAATCCTTTTTTTGAATAATTTGCACCTATAAGTAGCTTACATTACATTATGCTATTAAATAGAAGAGTAAGAGGTTATTTATTGTGATATAACGGTATATTGCAAGCGTTTTTCATAGTTTCTTCTAAACTGTAGCGTTATTGTATATATACAAGTAGTTTTACTTATTATATTGCTATAAACCCATAAAATGTAGTGTTTTCAATGACTTTGCTAGTTTTCAGTGATATATAGCTGTTTTCCTACAAATTGAAGTATAAAATCCTTTTTTTAGAATAATTTGCACCTATAAGTAGCTTACATTACATTAAGCTATTAAATAGAAGAGTAAGAGGTTATTTATTGTGATATAACGGTATATTGCAAGCGTTTTTCATAGTTTCTTGTAAACCGTAGCGTTATTGTATATATACAAGTAGTTTTACTTATCATATTGCTATAAAACCATAAAATGTAGTGTTTTCAATGATATTAGCTATTTATCGGTGATATATAGCTGTTTTCCTACAAATTGATGTATACAATTCTTTTTTTTAGAATAATTTGCACCTATAAGTAGCTTACATTACATTAAGCTATTAATAGAAGAGTAGAGGTTATTTATTGTGATATAACGGTATATTGCAACATTTTTCATAGTTTCTTGTAAACTGTAGCGTTATTGTATATATACATAGTTTTACTTATCATATTGCTATAAACCCATAAAATGTAGTCCTTTCAATGATATTAGCTATTTATCGGTGATATATAGCTGTTTTTCCTACAAATTGAAGTATACAATCCTTTTTTTTAGAATAA
>JACEEZ010003545.1:0-25160 GCA_016584305.1 Chionoecetes opilio | reverse complement strand
TGAAGTCCATAACACGGGGTATCCCAAATCCGTGTAAGACTTTGAGCCCCGCCATCATTATGGACTGCGCTACAAAGTATGTAAAAAACCCTTCCAAGATCTCAATGTCCTCGCCCGCACGCATGAACAGACTGTACAGTTTCATCTAGTAAGCCTCCAAACACCTGGACCTTGGTCTTGAGCCAGGAGACCTCAAGTCCCAAAGGCTTACCTTCTCGTGCAGCGCCTCGAAGCCAATCACCTGGACCTCCACCGACTCAGCAAAGATTACTGGCATCATCGGCATAAACAAGATCAGTGATCTTGGTGTTGCCGAGGGATGCTCCAAAAATCACTTTGATCTACAACTTTGCCCAACTGAATACCCAGTCCTTACAAGTGTTGAAAATATATGGGGCAAGGAAGCATCTTTGACTCCCTCATGTATTAACAGGAAAGAAACTGGATACAGCTCCCCCACACTTCACAGCACTCTCAGTCCCATAGTACAGACCAGTCATCAAACCAATAGTCCTTGCAGGAATCCCGCGAAGTCGCAGAAGAACCCAGAGTGACTCACGATGCACTGAGTCAAACGCCTTCATGAGCAGGGCTTGAAAACGATTTTTTTTTTTAAACGGTTCGTTCCGATCAGAAACAGTATTATTAACATTTCATTTTTCGTTCCTCCTCCAAACATAACGTTCCTGAACCGGTTAGAAAGAAATTAATACTGGTTAGAACGTTATTATCAAACCATGTATTAAATATGCTATAAGCCCTAATAAATAATAATGCCTATACATGACTACATTATTATAGATGTTAATAAAGCCATACATTTCATGGTCCACATTATCCAACAAAATCAAACCCGTTGATGTCGTGAGAACTATATTATTATACGACTTAAATAAGGCAACACATTTGCATATACAATACAGGAAGCGAAGTATAGGAGTATGCAATCTCAGTTGCCGTAAAGCCATGAATCACTAATTATTTATTAATATTATATATGGCAAAACATTTATTCATTCGTAATATCACCAACCCACTAATTAAATAAGCCTAATCAATGAAATCAATGACTACATGTGGTACTCCAAGGACTCGAACTTAAGACACATCGAAATATGGCGCACTAAGCATTAGGCTATGAACGCAGTTAAAAGTTTAAGCACATACTCACGATATATTATCCATTTTTTATTACTGGATATTAATCCAAGAATATTCTTAAACCTAACCTTTTTTTTTTTTTTTTTTTTTACATCACAAAAGACTGGCCAAGGGCACAAACAAAAATGGGTAACACAAAGCCTGCTTGATTGCCAGTCCCTATAAAGAAGACAGTAAAATAATAAAATAAAAAAGAGGGGTGAGCCAATTTAGTTCGGGAGGTGTCTTGTTACTCATCTTTTGAAAAGATTTAAGTCATAGGAAAGTGGAAAAATAGAAACAAGAAGAGATTTCCAGAGTTTACCAGTGAAAGGGATGAAAGAGTAAAGATACTGATTAACTCTTGCATTAGAAAGATGGACAGAATAGGGATGAGAATGAGTAGAAAATCTTGTGCAGCGAGGCCGCGGGAGGGAGGGAGGCATGCAGTTAGCAAGTTCAGAAGACCAGTGAGCATGAAAATAACGGTAAAAGAGCGCGAGAGAAGCAACATTGCGGCGGTGATTTAAAGATTGAAGACAGTCAGTCAGAGGAGAGGAGTTGATGAGACGAAAAGCTTTTGACTCGACCCTGTTTAGGAGAGCTGTATGAGTGGATCCTCCCCAAACATGTGAGACATACTTCATACATGGGGGGATAAGGCCCCTGCAGAGAGCAAGCAATAGACTACCTTAGTGAGCTCGATCTGTCATCTGGTGGCCGTCTGGGAACTACAGGCGGAGCTAGAATGTCGGGTCTCGGGTTGTCGGGCTCGACTTATTTTCTATTATTCCCTACCAAACCAGCTACAATTAAGTGTTGTCATGGTTAACATAGGCTTATGCAAAATGGAAATATACGAGTTTTACATTATTCATGGCGTTATAATGAGGATTGTTGGCAAAATAGAAGCATTCGATCACAGGTGTCCTACAACATTCTACTAAATACTGCAAAGGAATGCTTCAAGGCGGGTGCATGGGTTAATATTCCTTCCATGTATGCAAAGAGAAGGTAATATTAACCCATGCACCCGCCTTGAAGCATTCCTTTACAGTATTTAGTAGAATGTTGTAGGACACCTGTGATCGAATGCTTCTATTTTGCCAACAATCCTCATTTTAACGCCATGAATAATGTAAAACTCGTATATTTCCATTTTGCATAAGCCTATGTTAACCATGACATCACTTAATTGTAGCTGGTTTGGTAGGGAATAATAAAAAATAAGTCGAGCCCGACACCCCGAGACCCGACATTCTAGCTCTGCGTGTAGTTCCCAGACGGCCACCAGATGACAGATCGAGCTCACTAAGGTTGTCTATTGGGAGGGAGAAAAAAAAGGACGCAGACGCCACAGGACACCTAACTTCTTAGAAGATGTTTTAGCAAGAGATGAGATGTGAGATTTCTGTAGGATAGTCATTTATCATATCTGGCAATATCTGGAAACGTTGCCCCGCGCTGCGCCGCGGGCGAGTCAGTTGACTGCGTGTCTCCCCCTTGTCTAGCTGGCTGTCCGCATGTCTTCCTTCATCAGTTCTCCCCATTAAAGGATCTACAGTTATTCATCGTCTTTGTGCCCTTCCCACTACTGTAAGGACGCAGAGGATATGACGATGTCCCAGATGGCGCAGTGAGAAGTACAGGGAGAGGAAGGAAGCAGGAAATTGTGAGGAAGCTGCCCTCACATCCCCCGCCGCCACCCGTGGGGACGCCCGCAAGGAGAACCAGTAACTCTTACAGACTCTTACATAGTGTTGCATAGTGCAGTGTTGTGTGTAGTGTCGTGTTAGTGCAGTGCAGTGTTTGGTGGGGGGTTAATTTGCAAGTGGGAGCAGGAATCGCGGTGGCATTGGTCTTCCCTAGGAGCAGAGTGCCCCATACATCTCTTCATCTTGGAGTCGGCGAGGACACTGACTGAGGTGTTTTTGCCGGCCCGTAAGCCCAGCCTGCACCTCCTCCCGCCAGCCCCTCCCCCCCCCCACTCCCCACCGCTCCCCGTCAAGGCGGAGTTTTCAAACATTGCACACCCTTGCACGTACACACACTCACGCACCCCTTTCGCAGCACATGTAACATTCTTCAGTGTACATTGCCGAGACCGTGGCGTGACACCCCACCATGAAACGCGGCAAGAAAGGATCCACACCCCCTTCCGCTGCTTCCCAATCGCCTCCGAGCCGCCCCGAGGACTCGTCATCCCCACCTCCCTCTACCGACATCCACGCTCTACTGCTATGGATGACTCAACGCGATGAGGACTGCACGCCGCTGAGAGGGCTGCACAGCGACGGGAGAGGCTCACCGCGATGAGTTCGACGTGCGGAGAAGAGGAACGAGGCTGGAGAATGCTCAATGCGAACGAAGCGCCCGCGCTGAGAGGAAGCAGGGCGGAGTGATGCTCTTCGTTTGGAAGCTCTATTACGAGACTTACCAGCCCACAAGCCCTCTCTATCACCACGCCGAGCAGCACCGCCAGTGCTGCTTCCGGGATCTGTGTTGCAGGTCTCCACGGCAGTTCCTTCAGCACCTAAGGCGGCTGCTCACCCCCCCACCTCTCCTCTCTCCCGACGTTACGTCCAGCCTTCAGAGAGTGGCGACGGGCGGGTGGGCAGATTCGCGACAATGGTAGATTTAGCGAGTTTGCCTCTGCCCAAGCAGCTGATTCAGTTAAGGATGTGTCTGTCACTGGATACTCATAGGAAAAGGTGCTGGAGCACCTTTACTGGTGGCCTCCAGACTCTACGTTATCCGTGAATAGGTGTTAGATGCTCTTCACCAGCACATCAAAGAATCCAGCAACGAGGGCACTCCGACGGCGGGCGTTCACCAGTTGCAACAGGCAACAGGTGAGTGTTTGCAGATTTTTTTTTTCGTCAGACGAAGGGCCTGTCGAGGAAATGGACGCTGCAAGGCCCGCAACAAAGAGTGAGGAAGCCTGATCAAGCACGGCATCCTTACAGGCGTCCAGGGCTGCGAAGCTGGTCGGAAGATCGTCGCCTCTGGACGCCTCTTCCACACTCGCGGATGTGGTGACGTTGTGCCGTTCGGATAGGCTACCAGGTTCCGCTGCTCTGCCTTACGGGCTCCACCAGCACACGTGCAGTCTCTCATTACAGAAGAACGAAGAAGGTGGGCCCACCGGACTAAAGGCAGAAGCACGTTCACCTGGGTCCCCGCCTGGGCCGTGTGCCGACATCTTCCTGCAGAATTGTGGCACACGACAGCACTGCTCCCAAGGGATGCCCCGCTGCCAGCTATCGTGCCATGGCTGTGGGGAGACTGGCCACTGGTCCTGACAGCGGGGGGGGGGGGGGGGGGGGAGTGCCCGTCGTGAACGTCCAATGCAGCGAGTGCAGCCGGTCGGGTACTTTATGAAGCATTGCAGTTCTTCAAGCCCAAGGAACCGGTGGCCAGCGGCATCAAAGCAGTCAGGCAGGGTACGTCTCGCTCTCACTTTCCACGTGGTGCGCCAACACAGCCACCCCTGGAGGACACCATACTCCTGAGCAGACAACAGGCGGTCTACGGCGAGTCCAGTCTGTTGTACGCGACGGGCCCCATCCCCTCCCCCAACCATCTGCGTTCTCGTTACACACGGTGGCGTGTCCACGCAGCTTGGAGGTGATACCTGCAACTGGTGGCCGATTCTCACGTGATAGGCCCGCAGCACCTCAAGACTTTGGGCCTCACCAAAAGCCGTATTGGACCACCCCTTCGTTGGCCTACTACACTCGGATTTGGGTCCAAGATGCCATCCTGCCCTTGGGTTCACTTCCAAGCGGAACTCACTCGGCAAGCTGTCATGCAACCGGGTGGGATTGTGTGCAAGCTCCCTGATACACCTTTACTCTCCTGGAGCACTGCCGATCCCTAGGCATCATAGCCCATGAACTTCCTGAGCATCCTGGAGCCTCAGGGACTATCAACAGGGTCAAGGAGCCGGAGAGTGGCTACGTTAGATGGTGTCCTTCCAGAGCGGCGAACCGTCTTCTGGAGCAGCTCCTTCACGTCAGGGTTCCGTCGAAACCACTTCCGCTCCTTACAACCACCGTCCCCTGCAGCAGCCAAGGAGTACTTCCTCAGAGAGTACTCGGACGTCCTGCTTAGGAAGCAGACCTACAGGAAGCCCCTCTGAAGCCGATGTCCGGTCCACCTATGCGTATTCACTACGGGAAAACGCAGCCTTTCGCAGTCTACAACCCAAGATTAATCCTTTAGCTTATCGGAGCCGGTGAAGGCTGAGTTGGACTCCATGGTGGCCACAAGGCGTCATCACCCCGGCTGGTGTGACCCATCATCGCTGGTGTCATCCTAGTTGGGGTCGTCGCGAAGCGGGGTGGAGAGTCCGGATCACTACGGACTTATCGAAACTGAACAGCCAAGTTTTCCCGCCCTGCCCCCCATCGCCTACGCCCTTCGCACTATCCGCAGCGTCGACTCGAAATCCAAGTATTTCTCGACAGTGGATGCCCTGTGCGGATATGGCAGATTCCTTTAGCCTGTGGAGGATCATCCTTGACTACGGTCATCACCCCCTACGGACGCTTTTCTACCTCCGAGGCCCCATGGATTCGCTGCCAAGGTGATGCATTCGTCTGCGGGGACCTCGCACTTCAGGGAGTGAATGCAGTGCGTGAAGGTAAGTGGACGATATCCTCTTGTACGATGGGATTACCTTACGCACTTTCGTCGTGTCGACGATTGTCCTGGCCCAGGTGTAGGGCTCATGGCATCACGCTTCAACGCCGAGAAGTTTTGGTTCTGGCTGACCCAGTTATCTCCTGCGGCTACGGTTTCTCTCACGACGGTATTGCGGCAGATCGGAGAAGGTACGCGCTATCACCGACTTTGTCCAAACCTGCAATTTGACAGATCTGCGATCCTTCATGGGATTAGTGAACCAGTTTGGCAGACTTCACACCTGACATCTCCAGCGCGGCTGCCTCTCTTCGTCCCTTGATGACCAGAGAGGTCCTTCGTGTGGACTGCCGACCACGACCAGGCCTTTCAACGGGTCAAGGAAAGGCTTCGACCAAGCCCAGCCTGTGATGCCACCTTCGATTCTGCTCTCCCTACCGTCCTGGCAGACAGATGCCTCGCGTCTGGTCGCCCTCGTTATGCCATCCTGCAGGCCACGGTGGAGGCAGTTCCGCCTCGTCCAGTGCGGCTTCACGTTTTCCTTGACGGACCACCGAGACCCGCTTACCCACCATTGAGTTGGAGTTTTTGCTGTAGTGTGGCCGATGGGAAAGTGCCGGTTCTACCTTACGGGCCTCCAGCACTTCGGCCTCGTCATAGACCACCGCCACTAGTCCCCATCCTCAACAGCTATTCGGTGGATCCATAGATAACCCTCGTCTGCAGCGTTTGAAGGAGAAGATCTCAGCGTTTTCTCAGCGTTTTCTCAGCGTTTCTCTTCATGCAGTGTGGCGTTTCAGGCAAGGACTTGTGTATCCCGATGCCCTCCTCCCGTGCACCTGTGAGCAACCCACGAGTGGGACAAGGTCTTGGACGATAGATCTGCTTCTCCGCAGGAGCATCGTCACCCTGCGGGCCGTTGAAGCTGTCCGCCGGACAGGCGACATGCGATGGACGACTTTTCGTGCGGCCCACGTGACGAATCCTGCCATACATGGGCTTCTTCAGTGCGTGCGGGAAGCTTCCCTCGGGACCGTTACGCACTGCCCAACACCCTGCGCCCGTTTTTGGAGCTAACGGGAGGACCTCTACGGAGAGGAGGACTTCGCTTCTATACGGCGGCTCGGTGGTTGTTCCGGCTGCTCTCCTCGTAAGTGTCTTGACCCGCCTTTCCATATAGCCACCGTGGAGCGAGGCCTACGAATCGCGAGCTTACAGGCATGTATTGGCCCGGCATTGACGCAGACATCGTGAACACGGTCCGCGCCTGCGAGCCATGCCAGTATCAGCCAAGACAGGCAGCAAGAGCCCAGGCTCTGTGACGACCCCCACCGGCCCTTCGTAGTGTCGGCCCGACTTCTTCTCTACAGCGGGGATCCTTCCTATGATGCCGACCGGCTGTCTGGTTGGCCTGTCGTAGCATCCTGTTGATTCCAACACAACGACTGCCGCCACCGCCCGCCACTTCAGCAGTTCTTTCGTGACTGGCGTTCCAGTTCACCTGCGCATGACGTGGCCGACAGTTCGCCAGCCGGAGTTTGCCGAGGTTCCTGGAGCGTTGGGGCGTTCGCCACGACACGTGACGCCTCACTCACCCGAAGTTCAACGGCCAGCGGAGTCTCGGTGAAGATCTGTCAAGTAACGCTCATCCTGGAAAGTGGCCCCTTCTGGAAAACCTGGACTGCAGGCCTTTGACAGGGCCTACCTCGGAACTCGGACACTCCCCACCCCACCGGCCGCGTCCCCAGCCCGTGGGTTGTATGGTCACCCTCTTCGCTCCATGCTCCCCGCACATGCCATGTCCTTCGAGAGCAATGGCAGGCGGAGGGCAGAGAGCTGTGACCGTCGGGCTGCCTCTCCGTCGTCGGGATCTACAGCACGGTACGACGCCATGCACGACCCCTCCCACATTCCTCTACAGATGTAGTCCGCGTCAAGGACCAACTACCAAGCTCTGGACAGGTCGGCCAGTCTGGGCATCGGGAAGTCCCGTGACTACGCATCAGAGCCCAGCGGCCGTGTTTGGTGAGGAACCGCCCCCTTCCTCATCCCATACCCCCCAGTCCTCGGATACACCAACCACGGACGACCCTCCAGTGGTCCGGCGTCCGTCCGGGCCTACTACCCTCGCCATTTCGCCGCGTCCCTCCAGGCCCAGCGTGACGCTCGAACGTTGCTGTGGAGCGCAAGGGGGAAGGGAGATGTAGGATAGTAAGTTTATCTTATCTGGCAATATCTGGTAACGTCGCCCCGCTCGGCGTTCGCGGGTCAGTCAACTGTTTGTCTCCACCTTGTATACTGGCTCCTACCTGTCTTCTTTCAAGCTTAAAAAGATCTCTAACCCTTCCCGGCCTCCCGCTACCCCTCGTCTCTCTTCCCTCCCACCAATGTAGCCGCAGAGGTTATATGACGGTGTACCAGAGTCTCCAACCTTACCACTGGCGTCCGGTTCCTCCCTTTACGTGGATGACCTAGCTAGCCATCTACGCTTCCAGGCCCTTCCCTGGCACCCCTCCGCTGTCTCCTCCAATCTGCAATTTCCGCTGCTTCTTCCTGGGTTACTAATCATAAGCTTTTCGTATTCTCTCCCCAAAATCCTTCTCCGTCCCTTTTCTCTTCGCTCTCGTGTAACCACTCCCCCGCCACTTTCTCTATATGACCATACCTCTCAAGTATTTGCTCCTCTGGAAAATTCCTTGGCCTCACTTTCGACTATCGCCTTACCTTGAAGGCACATATCCTATCTCTAAAGGTACATGCCCTTCGTCGCCTCCGCCTCCTACAAAACTATTTCATATGTGTCTTGGGGTGCTGACAGCAAGACCCTCCTCCATCTCCACACTCTCCTGGTCCTCTCCACTCTTGACTGTCCAGTGGAATGTCAATATTTATTCCTCATGCCTCTGCATCACCTCCTCACCTCCTAGACCCTGTTCACCCCTTTTTTTTTTTTTTTTTTTTTTTGCCTCCTCCCTGTGAGCTATGCCGCCCCCTGTGTCCTCCCGATGCACTCCGCAATCGAAGGTAGAGTTGATTAGGCAGGGCATGCGGGTGTTTCCTTAGGCACTGGACAGTGCGAACTGTTTTGGTTTTCTTCGGGGATTCTACTTCGGGTCTCCCACGAGAACGCCAGTCGGAGACGCTAAACCACTCCGCTACCGCCCTCCCCAAAGTACCAAATGTGCGCTACCTAGGCCTCCGTCTTGCTCTAGTTGCCTTCGCTCCTCCCCTGTTGAGAGCCTCGATGCTGAGTCGGGCCTTTCGTCCCTCTCCGCCGTCGATCCCTCCTATCACTTCGTGTGCTATGGCTCGCCTTCATCAATTTCCTACTTCTAAGAGCAGTCCCCCACATCTCTCCTCTCAGTGATCACCTCCTCCCCTCCGTTTGCCACCGGCCCTTCCCGTTCGCATGCCGCACCCTTCTCTCCCACTCCTCCTTTACTACTCTTAATTTCTCCTTTCTACGTTTTTCATTCCTTCCCTCCAATGGCACGGGTCGCGGTTCGAGTCCGCCTATTCATGCTGACGTGGCGGCGCTTTGTATCGTCAATAACCTTGTAGTTTGGTACTGCAAAGTGTCTAGATAGGATAAAATTCTTATCTTATCTTATCCCTCCATGGCTTATACCTTCCCCCATATCTGTTCTTCTGTCCCCACTCCTCTCCCTAAGTCTACAACATTCTCCTATTGTCCACAAGCTCTTCACTTTCTTGAACACCTTTCCACTCATTCTCTAGCACCCGTCTACACCGACGCTCTAAATCCTATTCTGGTTCTGGCTTTGCCTGTCCTCTTCCACTCTCTTCACTATCAATACCAACTACCTACAGAATCCATGTTCTTCAACGGAAGTGTACGCCATCCTCTTCGCCTTGGAAACGCATACTTTTTCTACCCATCCTGTTCCTTCACTATCTTCACTGATTTCCCGCAATTTCCCTTTCTCTTTACAATCTCTTCGCTCACTTCACCCTCTTGTTCGGGAGATCCAGGACTGTTTAATTTCCGACTATCCATCGCCCACAAAACAATTTCTTCTGCTGGGTAACCGAGTCACGTGGGTATCTCGCAACGAACGTGTTGATTCTTTGGCGCGCTCGGCCACTATGTCCCATGCCCCCTTTCTCAACTTGCCAGCCTCCGACTACTACCCTTCCTTTTAAATCCTTTCCTATTCGACCGCTGGCAATCCTCCTGACCCCTTTCTCTGCCAATAAACTTCGCCTGATCAAACCCTCTATCTCTCGCATGTCAAATCCTTACCACTCTAATAGACGTTTGGGAAGCTGCTCTCGCACGCTTACGCATATGGCCATACCAACCTCACAACTCCTATCTCCATGTCCGCTTCCTCCCCAACCCTTGCACACCCTGTCAAGTTCCTCTCACTGTCCAACATGTCCTAATAATCTCTGTCCCCTCTTACGCCTGCCCGTTCCAGTTCCTTCCCCATTTGTCCTCCCTTTCCCGACCTCTTTGTCTTGCGGACATTCTCCCGGAATCCCCCTCCTTCTCCCTGGAAAATTTGTAACCTCTTTCTCCAAAAAAATCACATCCTCATTGATTTTAACCATCCTGCCTGTAACATTCCGTGTCTTTCCCCTTCCCTCTCACCGTTTCACTAGTATTCTTTAACCCTGAACTTTATATGCTTTGCCATAGTGTCCTAGGACCTCTGTGTCTAGCACATTCACCTTTTTAGGCATTAAATGTGAATTGAAGGAGAGAGAGTAAGGCGATTGTGGTGGTTTGGGCACGTGAAGAGGAGAGAAGGTGGTGAGGCATTGGGAAGAGCTGTAGTCGTGGGTAGTGGGAAGATGGAGGCAGTGTGTTGATTGATCTGGCAGCATTGGCCATTGAAGAGTTGTAAGTAGTGGTAGTGGTTAGTGGTATGTAGCATGGGTTAGTAAGTAAGTAGTAATAGTAGCAGTAAGACATGGAGGCAGTGTGTTGAAGAGATCTGGCAGCATTGCCATTGAAGAAGGTGTAGTAGTGGTAGTGGTAGTTGGTAGTAGTTAGTAGTAGTAAGTAGTGTAGTAGTGGTAGTAGAAAGACCAAGGCGGCAGTTGTGTTGAAGGAGGATCTGGCACAGTGGCATTGCGAAGTTGTAAAGCAGCGGTAGTGGTAGTAAGTAAGTAAGTATAAAGTAAGTAAGTAAGTAAGTAGTAAGTAAGTAAGTAATATTTATTGGTCTATATAAATATACATAAGCACACGATTTTAATAATAGCATAATAGCAAGTTGGGGGGGGGGGGGGGGGGGCTATCTGTCGAGCCGAAGCTCCCTTACAGGCCGATATCATTTAATATGGTGCATTCGACATGCCTAACCCTAGCCCATGCAATTTTATCTTTGACGTACTATGTTATGAATAGTAATTTAAAAAAAAAAAAAAAAAAAAAAAAAAAAAATTGTTGATTATGTGGTTATTACATAACTTATATCAAATGAATAATAATAATAATAAAAAAAAAAAAAATAAAAACAAAAATAATAAAGTATTTAGTTTTTGCATTGGTTTTATACATATATATACATGTCGAAATATCTCTGCTAAGATTCTGAAGTATGAAATTTCTTATTTCCCTTTTGAATGGTAAATAGTTTTTTTTTTAACTAAAGCTTTAATATTTAGTGGTAAGCTGTTTGAATAACTTGGGGCCTGACTAAAATACTGTTTTTGATATAAAGCTGTTCTGAACTGTGGACAAATCAAATCTAACATTATTGCTTCTAGTCTGATCGAAGATTGTCATAATTTGAAAATTTCATTCCCTGTTATAACTTGCAATAGACATTTATAAATCAATATAAGAAAAGTAGTTGTGTATTAATCGGAATGTATAATATTTTCATTGAAGCACTATATTCATTAGAGTCCAAATTTGCCTAAGAAAGAATACATCTGACAACTTTCTTCTGAGCTATTTTTTTACCTATATAGAAGTTGGCATGTGCTGGCCCAGATGGCCACACAGTATGTTAGTGAGGGTAACACAAGGTATAGTAAATTACTAAGTAATGCATCTACAGTAAATTTAACGTATCTTGTACATTATTCCACAAATTTTTGAGACTTTCCTACAAACCTCTTCTATGTGCAATTTCCAGTTCAGATTTTTCATCTATGCAAACCACCTATGAATTTTTTGTGAATTTCTCGATTTAATGTATCGCCTTCTAACTGTAAAATGGAGAAGAATATTTTGTTATGAGTCTATTCTGAAAAATATATAATTAGTTTTAGAAACATTAAGTTTTATTTAATTACATTTTATCCATTGAGATACTAATTTCAATTCTGGTATTTATGTTTAAATGTAGGGAATTGATGTCTTTGTCACCTAGTAAGAGGTTAGTATCCGTCTGCATATATAATATATTGAAATTTTTAAGCTAAGCATTAATTATCTCATTTATATATATGAGAAACAGAATTGGGTCCTATGATTGAGCCTTGTGGTAGACCTCTGGATATAGATATAAATGTGATGTATCATTATTACATCAAAAACAGATTGTGATCTGTTACAGAGGTAACTGCGAAAAAGTTGTAACGTACACCCTATCCGACATGTTTAATTTATCTAACCAAATACAATCGATTTAATTAGTCAAATGCTTTGGATAATCTGAAAATCCCAACCAAATAAAGCTTCTCCTCCAAAAAGGTATACACATTATTGACCCAGTTTTTTAATACAGCAGTTTTTCTGGTTGATTGATTTGCTCCTAAAGCCGTGTTGTATTTAGTTAATGGTTATTTTTTTCAAGGTAGTTAGTTAAAACGTGACGCAATAATTTGTTCATATACTTTACTGCAGCATGTAAGTATTGAAATTGGCCTGTAATTGGTTGATGCGCATCTATTACCAGACTTTGATATAGGAATGACTTGGCTTTTTTTAATGATCAGAAATATGCCTCTTTTTAATGTTAGATTAATAATATAAGTTATGGAATTGGCCAATGATTCCATGAATGTTTTCAGTATTTTAGGAGAAATTTCATCATATCCTGGACAATTAGATTTTAGGGCCTATTAAATTATTGATTACTTTCGGTCGGTATGTGTTGGGGTCATGTACATAGAGAAGGCGGGGCTGACTTAAATACCTCATATAAGCATCGTCAGAAGAATTATGAAATTCTAAATTACCAAGATTATAAAATATTCCTTAAAAGACAGTTGGATGGTTAGTGCAATTGTTGTACTCGCTTCGGCGGTACATATACCTAAGGTGGATCTAATGCTATGTATTATTGCATTTATTGGTTCTGCCTAGAAGGGAGTTTATGGTATGCCAATGGCCATTTGGGATTTCCTTGATTTTTTTTGCTTGTTTTTATAATATTCATTTTTGGCAAATTTTAATGTTTTTTGTTAATTGTTTCTCTTTTGCCTGGTATGTTTCTTTATATCTTAGAGGCCACTTACTTGCTAGCTTGCCAACCTGTTTTTTTGCAGTAATGCACCTTTTTAGAGCAGGAGTGATTATATGGGCTTAAGACGTGCTTATTTCCTTACAGTCATTTTTCTTATGGAAAGTGTCTCTGAAATAGTATATTAATTCATTGAAAATAAACTAAAGGTTCGGTGGGACAATTACATTGTAATACGTTATTTCCAATTTACCTTTTCTAAATCATAACTAAAGTTATTGAGGGCAGAGTCAGTTCTAGATCTCTGATTTACGAATGCTGGGGGATCACATACTGCATGTTTTAATTGTGATAGTAATGGAAAATGGTTCTGCAATATCTGAATGAATTATATAGTTCCCGCCATTTCTGTGCTTGGGTTGACCCTATGTGTTGAATACTTGTGGTGGTTGTATCTGTGACTCGTGTAGTTTTTGTGGTCATGCAATAAGAAAATGAATACATTAGATTACAAAATTCCGCATTAATGTCACTGCATTTTAAACAAATCTAAATGGGAAAATCACCAAATCAAAGTGCCTTGAAATTTTTTTATCATACCTAAAAGAATAAAATATCCGTAACAGTACATTTAAATGTATCTATGTTGCCACTCGGTGATCATAAATAAATATACTATGTTTTGTTATTCATAATTGTCGTTTGAACACAATACATTCTATAAATGTATCTACTTTTGAAAAGTCACTACGAGCTTTGGAATGATAACAATCAGCAATGTACAAGGCTACACCACCACCATTTGGTGTTTTCCTACAATTAGGAAATTTGTAGCCTGGCACTGGTATAGGGAAACAAGGTGAAGGCTCAGCCTAATTTCTGTAGACCAAGGCTATTACATTTAATGTTTATATTACATATACAGTATCGATAAAGGATTGCAAATTTGTTAGGAATTGACCGTATATTTCAGAGTTAGGATGTAACTTCATTGATGCTAGTAATGACCACTATCTAGCAACCCTACCTACTAGGGTGGGTTGGGGATGTACCGTACACTTTTGTTTTTTTTTAAATCATGAAAAAAAAAAAATTTTTTGAGTGAAATCTGAATTTTTTATTATGGATTGCCCAATATAGATATGGACTACATTATGTGTAAGGCACAACTCTGGCAACATGATAAAATCAAAAAAAACTGAAATGCCCGAAAAAAAAAACTAAAACGTACGGACCATCCATAGGTGAGGACGCTCCATACAGAAGATATTTATCGTAAATAAAAGAAAAAAATTGCAAATAAAAAATTCAAGCACAGTTGAATTAGGCAACATTTTTCATGAATGGGCCCTAGTGATGAAAATCAATCAATTTTAATTAGCAATATAATAGTGCCGCCAATTTTATCAATTACACGTGAAATTACAAAAAAGGTAAATAAATTTTGACTTTGAAGTTCCTGGATTTTTTTTTTTTTAATAGATATTTGCAATCTATTATACTTTCATTAGCCTACATAATGTACTTAATCATGGAGTGCTTCTGTAGCACTTCATAAGGGAACTCCTAATTAATAATTATTTAATAATAAATGCAGATGATTTAATGCAATATTTGGCATATTTTAATTGATTGGAACTTAACACTGCTTGAATTATCCCCCCCCCTTGTAGAATGTAGATTATAGGCCTATAGGCCTAGTTTCATTAGGCTCCACAATCTTTACAATCATGGATTAACCTAGTTTAGGTTAGAGATGCACAGATGAAATGCACTACTACTGTGATAGTTGTCCACTATCTATATTATGTTGCGCATCCTACTTGACATTATTGAAAACACATAACCCATCCAGAATTTTAAATTTTTGTTGTTTACACTGTGGATGTTCGTAATTTAAAAACCACATACAGTGTCCATATGACCATTCACTGGAACAACATTTCGGATCGTTCGTTGGCTGATGTCTTTATATCCCTTTGTAATAAAAAACAATTCGAATTTACAGCTACACCCCCCACCTGTATTCATGCCACAAGATGAAATTTTGGAGCCAATAACTGGTAATGCCAAAAACAAAGGCTCACCCTAAAAATTTCCTGTAACACCAACCCCCCCATTTATCTAACCCATTTTATATTACTACATTTATACGGTCAAGTATCCTAAACCTATAATTCAAGGGATCTGTACTTCATTATGTACGGTGATCTCCCAACCTACCTACTACCACTACCTAGCCTTGCTAGGTAGTGGTAGTAGCAGTGGTAGTAGTAGTAGTAGTAGTAGTAGTAGTGGTAGTAGTAGTAGGAAGACATGGAGGCAGTGTGTTGAAGAGGATCTGGCAGCATTGGGCATTGAAGAAGTTGAGGCAATGGATAGAGATAGTTGGAAGCGTATCATCGGCCGTCTGACCTCATAAGATATGGAAAATTCTGACGTTAAACAGAAAGAAGAAGTATCTGTAGTATGTGTGTGTATGTGTGTGTGTGCGTGTCATTCACCCATGGTCTTGTCCACGTGAGCCGGACATGCGATCGCCAATTTCACCCTCTCGGAAAGTGCTTGGAAATCGCTCTGTCCGATCTTTGGGTAATGCTGGGACCTCACACACACAATCTTTTTTTCTCTTTGGGGAAGCGGTAGCAGAGTGGCGTTCTCGGTGACCCGAGTTATATCTCCGAGCGAGCTAAATCCACTAAATCTTTCTGCTACAGGCGCTATAGCCCCTGGGTCACCACTTCCTACAGGCGCTATAAGCCTGGGTCACCACTGCCTACAGGCGCTAGAGCCCTGGGTCACCACTGCATACAGGCGCTATAGCCTGGGTCACCACTTCCTACAGGCGCTATAGGCCCTGGTTCCACCACTGCAATACAGGCGCTATAGCCCTGGGTCACCACCTGCCCTACACAGGCCTATAGGCCCTGGGTCACCACTGCCTACAGGCCCGCTATAGCCCTGGGTTCACCACTGCCTAGCAGGCGCTATAGCCCTGGGTCACCACTGGCATACAGGCCGCTATAGCCCGGTCCACCACTGCCGACAGGCTCTAATAGCCCTTGGTCCACCACGTGCCTATCAGGGCTCTATAGCCTGGGTCCACACTTGGCCTACAGGCCTCTATAGCCCTGGGTCCCACTGCATACAGGCGCTATGCCCTGGGCACCACTTGCCTACAGGCGGCTATAAGCCCTGGGTCAACCACTGCATACCGGCGGCTATAGGCCCTGGGTCACCACTGCCCTACAGCGCTATAGCCCTGGGGTCACCACTGCCTACAGGCGCTATAGCCCTGGGTCACCACTGCCTACGGCGCAATAGCCCTGGGTCACCACCTGCTACAGGGCGGCTATAGCCCTGGGTCACCACTGCCCCTACATGCGCCTTATAGCCTGGGTCACCACTGCAATACAGGCCGCTATACCCTGGGTCACCACTGCTACAGGCGCTTATAGCCCTAGGGGTCACCACTGCATACAGGCGCTATAGCCCTGTTCCCACTGCTACGGCGCTATAGCCCTGGGTCACCACTGCCTACAGGTGATAGAGGCACAAAGATGTATAGATAAAAAATAAAAAAAACAATACCCATGAGAAAATGTTTTATTAATTCTTTCAGTACTAATCTTACTTTAGAAGAAGAGGAGAGGAGAAGTGCCAATGAAGAGGAGGAGGAGGAGGAGGCGGGATGATAATGATAATAATATTGTATTTTCTCTTCTAGGTCCTGTTCCTTGGATGATGCATAGTTTGAACCTACTGTATTAATCAACTCACTCTCTCTCTCTCTCTCTCTCAGTCTCTTCTCTTCCTCCTCCTCTCTTCACTCCACGTCTCCTCTCTAATCTCTCTTCTCCGTACGATCTCTCCCTCTCCGCTCTCTCCTCTCTCCTCCCCGCCCTCTCTTCTCTATCCTCACGGTCTCCTCCCTTCCTCTCCTCTCCTCCATCCTCTCGCAATCCTCTCCCTCCTCTCTCCTTCTCTCCTCTCCCCACTCTCCTCTCTACCGGCGCCTCGCTCTCTCTCTTCCCTCTCTCTCTCTCTCTCACTCACTCTCATCTCTCTCTTCCTCCTCCTCTACCTCCTTCTCCTCTCCTCTCATCTCTCTCTCCGCTACTCTCCTCTCCCTCCCCTCCTCTCTCACCCCTCTCTCTCTCTCCCTCTCTACAACCCTCTCTCTCTCTCTCTCCTCCCTCTCTCGCTCTCTCTCGTCCTCTCGCCCTCTCTCCTCTTCTCTCTCACTCGGTCTCCTCCTCTCTCTCTCGTCTCTCTCCCTCCTCCCTCCTCTCTCCTCTCCCTCCTCCTCTCTCCCCTCTCTCTCTCATTCTCTCTCTCTCCTCCTCTCTCTCTCCTCGCTCTCTCCTTCTCCTCCCTCTCCCTTCCCCACAATCTCTCTCTTCTCTGTAAGCTGTGACATAAAACATTGAACACAATTATTCATGAAGTGGCTTTTATTGTGATATTCTTAACACCACACAAGTGGCGGTTGTATATGCTGGCAAGCCCTCACCCACCACCCACAAGCACACCCACACACAGCCACTCCCTCCTCACAGGTTGTGTCTGGATATCCTGGCACACACGCCTTGCCTAGGAAAACGACTTGCCGGCACATATCACACTTGTACTTCCTCTCACCAGTGTGGGTGAGGAATGTGTGGTGTTTAAGATGCCTCCCCTTCTGGTAAATGGTGTTTCTACACTCCCTGACACTCAAAGTTTTCTGTCACCAGTGTGGTGACCATGTGTGTTTTAAGACTGCTCCTGTGGGCAAAATGTTTTCCTACACGCTTGAACACTCAAAGTTTCTGTCACCAGTGTGGTGAGCAAGTGTTTTTGTTAAGATGGCTCTTGAGGGTAATGTTTCCTACACTCCTGGCACTCAAAGTTTCCTCTCACCAGTGTGGGTGAGGATAATGTTGGTTAAGATTGCCTTCTGGGTAAATGTTTTTCCTACACTCCTGGCACCGCAAAGTTTCTCCCCCTCACCAGTGTGGGGTGAGCATGTGTGTGGGTTTAAGACTGCTCCTTGCGGGTAAATGTTTTTCCTACACTCCTGACACCTCAAAGTTCTTCTCTCACCAGGTGGCTGGTGGTGAGTATGTGTTGTTAAGATGGCTCTTGAGGTGAAATGTGTTTCCTACAACTCCTGACACTCAAAGTTTCTCTCACCAGTTGTTGGTGAGCATGTTGGCTCCTAAGATCACCCTTACGAGTGACACGTTGCCACAGTGGTCACCCACCTCAGCCCTGTCTGGCGGGTATGGGTAAGGATGTGTGCATTAAATGCCAGGCCTTGCTGGATCACACTTTGGGTTGCCACAGTGGGTCACAAGTGTAGGTCCTCACGCCCTTCCATTGCAGCACTACTGCTGCCAGCACCCCTTTGGTGGAGGCGTCCGCTGGTCCTGCAGGAACACCCGGTGGAGGCCCCGGGGATTAACCAAGCGTTTTTCCCTATAACAAGGGAAACCGGGAGAGTCCTGGCGTGGGCGCCGACTCTGGACTCTTCACCTCAGCACCTTAACATTGGTGCGTCAGCACACAAGCGGCAAGTGCTCTTCCTTGGAAAGGTGCTTCCTGCTTCACCTCCAGCTAACCCTAGCCAGCCAGTGTGTGCAGCCAAGGAGTAAGGCCCGCACAGGCCTCACGATCCTACCACTCTACAGGGTTGAGGAGTTGGAGTGGTGAGTGGCTAGTGGACCCTTACAGCAGGCAAGTGTAGCTAAGCCTTGCACATCATGCACAACCATAATTGGTAATGGGGCAGATAATGGGGGATGGGTGTGAGAGAGTGGGCTGGCTCTCTCTCCTCTTCTCAATAAACAGGCAAGGACAGAAATATGAAAATCAATATTCTTCTAATTCAATTGAAATTTGCTCAGGAATGTGTACATACATGCATAAGTAAGAACAAAACTATATAGTAAAATTACTTTCCATTAAATCAATACAAGACACATAAGAAAGAGGGTGGGGGGAAGAGTCAATCCCTGCCATGGGATACGACAAGGACCGCGTCCCTCCAGCCCACCTATCCCCATAAGGCAACATTTGCACCGACATCACAATTTTTCCTGATACAAATAACGAATATAATCTAGAAAAAATATTTCCTGAACCATTTCCGTGAAATATAGAAATCACTTAACCCTCTCCGCATTGGTAATTATATATTTTAGGAATTCTTGCTCGTGGCGCCCGTGGGAGATGGATCATATGGCCAAGAACCGCTTGTCAATCGGAAGCGGGCTTTCCAAAGATATAAGCATCCTGAAAAGCGTCACGGTCGGGTCGGGGCGCATCAAGGTGAGAAAAATCCCGTAATCACGAGGACTCGACGAGCTCATTCGGCACTCGCTCCGTAATGAATTCTTGCTCTTGGCCAGCCCGTGGGAGAGAACTCAGAAGGGCCTTTTTTAACGTGTAAAAAAAGTTTTCCCTTTGTCGGTGTATTTTTTTCTCCCAGACCAAACTCCTCATCAGTGTCATGTTTTACTGTTGTCCTTTGGAATATGTTTTTTCTATAAATTATCGCACAAAAAACTATAGGACCACAGAATACATGCCATTTATGAGACTCTGGAATGCATAGGCATAAAGCACTAAATTGACTTTCAACTCTTCATTCGAAACATTTTTTCTGAGAAACTTTGCTGTGCTATATCCCAAAGCAGCGGAATTATATCAGTGTTCCATAGCAACCATTAGTTTTTCTGATAGGGTGGAGGGATTAGCCACCGTTGTAAAAAGTAGGGCAAACTCAGACACTTCTCTTCAAACAATAAAAAAGTTTTACTTTTCTCAATTTTTTTCCAGCAATGTTTTAGATACAACCTTTGAATTTTGCTTGCACTGTGTCCAGCTCCTAAAAACACAGAAAATAAAGGTAAGCTTTTAGTACTAATGTCAAAACTCTTCTTCTTGGCGAGGTAATTTCTTGATAATTTTATCAAACGCCTGATAAATTCGCCACTCTATATATAATGTTCCCACCTTATTTTTCTCAAATTTTTTCTCACTAAAGACTTTTTCTATGTCAACTGAAATGGACGATTTTCTTCAGCGTTCTGGCTGTCTTCAGAATATTCGTATCTGCACTATTCCTGAGACATATCCGTGTAAACTTGACCCTCTAATAGCAGTGACATATTATTTACAACCTTTATGTTTGTTAGATGGCTTGGGAAATATGCACGAAAGTTGTAATGGATGATGTGTCCCACTGTAAAGACAAGAATGCCCACTAAAGGTAGTGTCTAGCCTCACGAAAGTTGTATTGATGATGTGTCCACACTGTAAGACAAGAAATGCCACTAAAGGATAAGTTTCCTAGCCTCAAATATTTTTTTGGAGATGGAAAATGTTTTTGGCTGAAGTCAACCACCTTCTCCTCTGCGCCCTGATATAGTCCTCCGCTTTCTTGCCTCACGTTTTTCCAATATTCGGTGGAATATACAGGGACGTTCAAACAAGAAAGAAAAAAAACTCTGAAATAAAATAATAGGGGGCCGATCACTCATCCGAGCGCAGCGCGGCTTGACCGACCGTAGCGAGGGAACCTCCCATCTGGGGTTCGGGATTTTTTGGTAAATTTTCATGCTCGGAGAGAGCTTCTGAGGAGGTCCCTTGGTTATATCTATAAAATTTCTGGTCTCATTTTTGTCTGTTTTTGAGTCACATTTGTGTATATGTATAGATCTCTTTGGGGCCCCACACACCATGCTATATTAGTAATATACCTCCCCGCCAATCTGGCTTGCCTCCTGCTGTGGCATCCCTGCATTGAACTCTCCAGACCTGGGAGCCTGCCAACGCTTGACACAGTGGGAGGGCAGTGTGCCAATCGATCCAGACCCCTGGATCACCAGAGCTATCCTCACCTGGCTGTGGCTGCTGTAATCCACCCCCAAACATACTGACTGTGGGCCTGCTGTATTCCACCCTCAACATCCTGGCTGTTGTGCTGCTGTATTCCACCCCCAACATAACTTGCTTCCTGAGCAAACGGTAGCATGGAGTCAGAAATTATCGCAGCCTTGTATTAACTGCCCGCTAGCCAGCCAAAACATGTGGTTTTATGGTCTGTGGTGGAATCGTGCCAGGGACAGGTGCGGATGTGTTATGGTCCTGTGCTGGACATGGCCAGGGACCAGGTGGCGGCTGTGTTTTATGTCTGGTGCTGGACAGTGGCCAGGGACAAGGTGGGTGTTGTTAGGGCTGTGCTGGACAGTGGCCAGGGACAGGTGCGGCTGTGTCATGGTCTGTGGCTGGATCAGTGGCAGGGACAGGTGCCGGCGGTGTTATGGTCTGGTGCTGGCAGTGGCCAATGGACAGGTGCGGCTGTGTTAGGTCTGTGCTGACCCAGTGGGCCAGGGAACAGTGTGCGGCCATGTGTTTTGGTCCGTGCTGGACAGTGGCCAGGGACAGGTGCCCGGCTGTGTTATGGTCTGGTGCTGACAGTGGCCAGGACAGGTTGGCGGGCGCTGTGTTTATGGTCCTGTGCTGGACAGTGCCAGTGACAGTGCGGCTGTGTTAATGGTCCCTGTGCTTGGATCGTGGGCCAAGGAATGTCGCTGTGGGCTAGGCAACTATGTACACCCCCCAAAAAAATTAAACCCGAATCTACAACGATTCGCAGAAATGACCAGCTGGCAATAAAATACTCGGAAATCCGCGAATCCGGCGGGAAATTGACATCCCTGAATATACTGTAGTAACAAGAAGAGAAAAGTTATCTAAATGTGTACACTATTATAAGTATATATAAATAAAAACTACCCATATGTAAAAAATATAAAATTTTCAATTTCGCAATGCAGAGTTTCACTTGTATACTAAAATGTCTCCTCATCAGATTCAAGATCTGATCTTCCTCCCCTGAAGTGCCACCAAGGAGTGACGCCTGAATGTCCCTGGAAAGGCAAGCACCGACCAGACATTGCAATTACCCTTTGGTGGCTAAGTGCGGGTACACAATTTTAGGCCTCAAACAGAAAGTATTATATGTGTAACACACGCGTTTAAGTTTCATCAGACGGAGGTAATTTTCAACATTTTCTTCATAATGCAAATAAGGGAAACTACCTCGAGGTAGACGCGCCCACACGCGCCCTCAGTCAAGCATCACAACAATGAGGCGCTGGTTTCAGGATATAGTTTTTCAAACACACTAAATAACCAAAGTACACATAACACATATAGTGTAGGTGCAAACCCAAGTAATTAATCACATGTCTGCATGTGGGATATATATAACAAAATGACCCGTGTGTACAATTTTACGTATAGTCAAATCCCCACAGCACGTTTCACTTCTATACCATCACCTCCTAACATAAAGGTCAGCCTTCAGGCTAATAGGCTATAAGGATATAAATCACTATAAAGTTAGTTCCTGAGCTTGAAATGTCCCTTATACACCGTTACAGGATTATGTTAAGCCTATTTCCAGTACATGGCATCGTGACCCTCATATATATGCACTGCCAGGTCATGCACACAGATCTGTAAAGCAACGAATGCACGCTGCAGCACTGAACGCAGACCTGGTGTTCTCGGTGGGCCTTTAAATCAGCCCGCCACTCACAATGCCCTGACAGGCTGACTGCCGGGAGGGAACTAAAGTATTGCATTTGTGCACTAAACCCAAAAAAATGCCTACAGAGCGTTGCCAGATCATTAATTTTCAAATACATCGGCTTACTGAAAACTTGCCCAAAAATGACGCAGATTGCGTTAGTCATCGATTTTAGGCGAATATTTTTCTGCCACGGAGGGCTGAATGACGCGTTTAGCGTCATAGGTGTACCAAGACGTCACTTCTCAAATGACGCATAACGCGTCTAGAATGCGAGGGGCTTAAGTGCAAAAGTGTCTGTGTAGTTTGTTTTAGATCAGGGGTGGTTTTTTATAAAGTCTTGCTACTCTTAGCCACTCTGAGCACTTTGAGTTGCTCTGAGTGGCAAGAATTTTTTTTGAGACACTCTCAAGTGGCCAAAAATGCTATGAGTGGCGGGACCAGCCCCCGAGCTACTCAGATGACGCTCTGAGTTGCCATGAGTAAAAACATAAGAAAATAATGAAGCTACAAGAGGCCGTGAGACCTACAAAGCGGTAGTTCCTGTTAAGGAAAAAACAAGTTTTTGTATAGCTTGTCAGGCAAAGCTATAGCCCTGCAGAGTACATGACTAAGTGTTTTGGGTGCCCCGAAGAAGCCGCTCCAGGGCAACAAAGGCGAGACGTGGCGGGGGAAAGACGCGAAGAGAGGTCAAGAAGACGAGGACCAGTTTTGGGGGTTGTTTTGCGGAGGACCCGTTGTACCAGCCTTTTGGCCCATTCACTTGCTGCATAGGACCAAAGAATATTTACTTCAACTCTTCGCCATTTAAAAAACTTTGACAACTTTCCATGAAACATTTCAATAGCCCAATTTTTTACTTTCCATTGATATTTTTTTTTTTCTGTAAATAAATTAAAACCAAAGCATACTTTCCTTTAAAACTAATAAAAAAACATCATAAATCGGAAATTCCCCGTTTTGATGATGTTATTCTTTTTATTAACGGTATTTTGGCATTAGGTACCCCGTAAAAAAAAAAAATTTTTTTCTCCTTTGGGGCAGTCAATTTCCTAAGTAAAAGGGAATTCTAAAGACGATTTTATTCCTTATTTTTGCATTTGAGCAATTCTTACTAGCAAAATCCACTTTTATATTGCCCCTTATCAAAAAATGTTTAAATGAGTGGCAGTGCCCGGGGTTGGCCCTGTGTATTGATCTTTCCCCCAATATGATTTCCCCAAAGACTAGCGTGGAAAGCTCTTTCTGATCATTTGGGTTCTCAGCACTACTCCAGTGTCACAGCCTTACTTGGCCTAGAAGTTCCTCTTCCCCTTCTTAGACCTGAAGCAGGCATGGTCCCCCGGTGGGGCCCAGCCCGGATGACCCGCCCTCGGGCCCTGCCCCCCACTGCTGCCGCAGCCTCTGCCCTGCTTCCGACTCTTTCGGTGCTCTGAGTGGGGTAGAAAACCCGGGAACCCTCGTACGGGGTTGACCCGGATCCCTGGGTCTGATCCCCGACGTGAACAGGTGAATGCCGGCCTCTGCCCTGGCCGGGTGCCCTGATCGTGTCTGAAAGTGGGGGGCTGCCAAGTTTTTAGTTTTTGGGTTTTTATGCAGGTCTTTCACTGGTGTCCCCTATCCTCCCAGCCCTCAGCTTAAAAACTGGGGGCACGGCGAACCTGCGGTCGTCCCTCACTCTGCTCCCATCAGCGAGAGGGAAAATTCTGATGTGCGAACCATGCTCCTGTCCGCACTAGAAGGGCACAGTGTTTTGGGCCTTCTTGGGGTGCGACCTCATCCTCTGATGCGTGAGGATTTGGGTTGGGGGCCTCCTCTATCTGTGGTAAACCCTTTATGGCGATAAGTTTGAAGTACACCCGCAGGCAGTACTTGACTAGTTTTCCCGGGTGTTGTTCTTTTTTCTAGTCGCCATGCTTTCGGTCCCCCATGTACACAGCGAGGGCGTGGGGGGCTTGGAGGGGACCCTTTCCCCACTTGCTCCTCAGCTCGGACGGGGGAACGCCCCCCCTTCACAGCCTGGCCAGCTGGTAGGAGACCTGCTGGCAGGGGCATGTTGACCAGGGTATCCCGTATCTCCAGGAACTTCCCCGCTTTCACTCCTCTGAACTCTGCGTTTTTTTTACGCATCTCATTCACCTGAAGCAGATGCCACTGGGGCCCGTGAAGCCTTTTCAGTGAGGTAGGCCCGTCGATGCTGGTGTAAGGTGCGGGAGGGGGAACTCGTTTTTGTGAACACGCATATACTCCCCGAAAGCTTGCGTCCCACATCTTTTCCAAAAGGGCGTGAGTACCACCCTTCCCCCCTGTTTGGGCCCCAGTTGAGTCACCCTTTCGTACTCATGAGCGGTGGAGTCGTATGTCACCAGCAGATCAAGAGACCTAGACACCTTGAACGCAGGGGGGCT